>PVIR01000333.1:0-183659 GCA_004026965.1 Petromus typicus
CTTGCGCTTGCAAGACAGGCGCCGGAACCACTGAGCTAACTCCCCGGCCCAACCAGAGACAATTGTTGAACATGATGGCTGTCTAAGGAAGTGATTACAGTTTAGAAAAACAATAGGGAAATCAGAAAGCTTAGAAAGAAAAGCTAGGGAATGCGATATCTGTAAGTCTTTGAAAAGTTCCTAAACATTCCTGAAAATCTATGTGAGGTACTCTGTATAGGTAGGGCTAGGCACAAAGTCTGAAAGAAATTCATACCTAAGCACATTGTAATTAAACTGTCAAAGGGCAAAATCAAAGAAAAGAGCTTGAAAGTAACAAGGGAGAAGTGGCTCATGACTTCAAGGAATCCTCAATAAGATTAATAGATGATTTCTCATCATGAATAAGGAGACTAGAAAGTTTTCATCACTCTGTAGGAATTCCCCCCTCTTCACATGATGGCCAGTCTTTCATATGTTAATCACCATTATTTGACTCTTGTGTTAATGCCAACATATAGGTCCTTGGTGATCCAGTTCTATTTTTTTGCCCCTCCCCCCTCTTACATGTATACATAACAGTAGGTAGTGCAGTATAGACTTAGTCCAGTGAAGGGGTTTTGGTTGTTATTCGGTAAGACTGTTAATATGTAGAGGTTGGATCTTTTGTAAGTAGCCTATAGTGTAGTTTTTTCTTTTATCCAAAGTGATCATCTTTTCCCCTTGATTAGTTTACATTTATATTCATTAGCCATGATTAAGTAACAATTAGAAAATTAGTGGCTCAAATCAATAAGCAGTCCTTATCTCCCAGTGCTCATGGGTTAGGGGTTTGGGTATGCTGAGTCAGGGGCCGCCTCAGGGCCTTTCACAGTGCTGTAGTTCACATCTGCCAGAGCTGGCCTTGCGGCTGAAGGCTCCCTGGGGAGAACCTTCTTCCAAGCTCACAGGCGCCTGTTGACAGGAGCCAGTTCCTGGAGGGCAGATGGACCAAAGCCTCACTCAGTTCCTCTCTAGCTCTTGGGCTGTGGGTGCTTTCAGTGTATTACCATGTGGGTGTCTCCACAGTGTAGCCCAGAAAGTAGAATCTGCTTCATCACTGAACAAGCAGAGATAGGGAGGGAATGTGAGTAGGACAGAAATTACCATCTTTAAAATCAAATCTCAGAAGTGACTTCCTACCACTTTCACCATATTGTGTTTATTAGTGGTCATTACCAGGAGGAGCTGCATGGGCGACAGTGCAGGAGTGGAGATCGTTGAGGCTGTGTTAGAGGCTACCTGCTGTGTATTTATTGTGGTAACTGAGTGACTCATTTGTGTAATTTTATCTGATATTTCCGTTTACTACCTTCCCCTTCAAACTCTCATATTTCTCTTAACCCCCGTATCTCACTTTCCTTCTATCACTGATCTTCTGCCCTCTGCCCTCCTTACCCTGCTGTCCCTCACTTGCCTAGATTGGACTTCTGCCCTCATCCTGCCCTTCCTGCAGTGCTGGTGGCCCATCTGCCTGCACAGTGGCTCACAGTACTTCCTCCTCCTTTTCCTTTGCCTCCTTGCTAGTTCCTGACTCAGACCTTTGTGCGGTTCCTGTTTGGCTTGCTAATATCTCTCTATTGCCCTCAGCTTAAGGTTTGTCTTGTGCATTTTATTTTGAGAGATTTTAATTTATATTTATGTTTTGGGGAGAATGTCTGTTTCAAGTTTTTAATTGCTTTTTTTTTTTTTTATAAAACAGTTTACTCTTTTTCAAACAAGCATATGTAAAATCCTTCATCAGTTGGAAATTATACTGCTGGCTAGATAGCTGGTGATGCTAATAGTTAATGTTAATTTTTTAAGATGAGCAATGGCCCTGTGGGTCTGCTTAGGAAACTAAGGGTCCTTATCTTTCACACAGTCTCCTATGGTCTGTGCAGAGGTCTGAGGTCTCCTGGGAGAAGAGGTGAAAGGTGGAGGCGAACTAGCCCTTTGGCCTCTGAGAGTTGAGGCTTGGTGATGACCCTCCAGGGTTTCATTGTATTCTCTCGCCCTGTGTTTAAATATTTACACAATATGAACTTTTCAGAATCCTTTGTCATTGTCCCTTAAGATCAGTTTCACCCCTGAGTGAATTCATATCTCAGTTGCTGATTTTACTGGTAGTCTTTCTAATTATGCTTCTCTGCATATTTGATATTTGGCTCCCAGGGCCATGTGGAATGGAAAGACTGGTTTTCATCTGTTGGTTTGTTTCTCCTCACTTTCTGTGTGGCCTTTTCACTCTCTCTGGCTTTTCTCTGACTGTGGGCATCTTCACCCAGGGTAGCCAGGTTAGACCGTGCTTTCTGAAGCCTGTCTCGGTGTGGTCCTGGGGAAACTGCAGACACGGAACAGGGTCAGTGGGCTCCTAGGTCCACTTATGGTGTGGGGCTGGATCTGTAGCCTCCAGGCTGCCTAGTAAACCAACAAAGCCACGGCCGTAGATTGTGTCCTTAGGAGCTCTGTGTCAGCTTCTCCCTCAGGTGGGTCCTGTGTTCCATGTAGCCCGCCTGGTCCGGTCCCACCTCTGTGGAATGTGGTTTCTTAAAAGAGAGGTCCTGGCTGCCTCCGCCCACTGCAGGCCCAGGACCCAGCAGGCCTGTGGCTTCAGCTCCACCTACAGCTCTGTGTCTCTGTTCTGTGTTAGACCCTTTCATCTTGTTTTTGAACCTTTCATGTCTTTTGGTCGTGTGCTCCTCCCCACCTTCGCTCTGTGTTTGGAGCAGCTAGATGCTTCAAAGTGCGAACTTGCTGTGCCATCTTGACTAGAGGAGGTCCTTGACTGAAATCACTGAAGTTTCCTTCAGCTCCATTCAAAGACTACCCTCTACTGTGCAATCTTCATGATGCTGATAGTTTGCCTTTGTATTAGACACAACATACTTAATTTAGTTTTTTCCCTAAAAGATTTTCTTGGAAATCTCCTTAGACAAAATAGCAACCTGCTACCTCATGAGTTATTTTGTCTTTTGGTCTCTCCAGAACATATCACTCTCTCAAACTGTCTTATTTATCTGCACACACGTTTGCCTCTCCCACTGGGATCTAAGTTCCTCGAGAGCAGAGACTTTCTCTGATTTCTCTGATGTATCTATAACCCTTTACAGTGATGCCTGTCACATGGTGGACACTCAGGAACGTGCTGATAGAATACCAAGCCAGTCACTGTGGCCCGCCCGTGGTCCTCAATCTCAGTGTCATGCGGAGAGCTCTGTGTTGTGTGGCCTCACGTGAGGGTGGGAAGCAGTCGTGGTTACAGAGTGGCTTTGTAGGGTGGCTGTGCTTCGCCCATGGTCCGTTAGCCTCATGTCACTGAGCGCTGGCCTTGGGCCAGGCACTGACCCTCAGGCGGCTGCCTCACTTCCACTTTATGCAGCACTTTCTTCCTCCTTCCTGTCTTTCACCTTCTGCAGCCCTACGCCCTGTCTGTTGTCAGTCATAAGGGTTTCATTTCAAATCTCAGCGATAAAAAGGGAGCAGAAAGGCAAGGTATGCAGAAGCAGAGGCTGCAGGCTTGCTGCCTCCTCGCTGGCTCCCAGGGGAGTTCAGCCTAGGGTGCCATTGGAGTTGCCACTAACAGGGGCAGGCTCACCCTTGTCCAGGCAGCTCCCACATGCCCATCTGATGTCTGCCTAATTGTGTTCTGGTAGCACAAGTAGAAAGGAGCTGGAGTTCCTCAGTGCTCCTGTGTGCTCCTAGTGTCCTAGGCAGTCCCTGGTCCTGGGCGGTGCTGAGGAGTGCCTTAGGCATCTTCACATGGCCCTTCAGTTTTGCCTTCCTTTGGGGATGCAGCCTGGAGGCTCTGGCCTGAGAGACCTGGGGTGTCCATCCAAAAGCGTCAGAAGGTTTCAGGTGGATGAGGGGTGCATGTGTGGATCAGCCTCCTTGTCTCGCTGCCCCACTGCTTCTTATGAATGCCCCTGGAAGCCTCACCAGCTTCCTGCTTGGCTGGGACAACTGGCCGGAAATGGCAGATCCAGAGCCCTGGGAGATGCTCGCTATGGGCTGTTTAATTGTATCCACCGAGCCTCTCCTCGGATGACACCAGGGATCATTCACAGATAAGCACAGATCAGCCGTGCCTGGGATGCAGAAGACCCAGCACTGCACTTTGAAAGATCCTGCGAGAAATCCCTGCACTCAGTCCCACTGTTTGTGTTTAGCTTTCTGAAGTGTTGGCATTCCAAAGGCATTCCAGGAGCCTTCTTGGCATTTTCAGATATTCTACAGCATCTGGAAGCCAAGTTACTGCATTTTTCTGCTCTCCAGGTGAGGGAAAATACATAAAAGGAGGAGAGCAGTTCGCTCAAGTCCGTGACGGCCTCTCAGGTAGAGGTGTGCAACTTGCCGCCCACCTGCCTTGCTGGCCTGGGTCCCTGGGGCTGTGTGGTCAGCTTACACTACTGACTACCTTGCAGGGGCTTCCAGAAAGTTCTGTGCTAACAGAAGTGTATTGCCAAGGAGTTCTTAGGCTTTCAGAAACATAGGTGCTTCTCTTGTACAGTAGTTTTCCATGACTGAAGTCCGTGTGCTTTTACTGGAATACAGTTCAAAAGGAAAAGCTTAGGTTCCAAGTTGGCATCAGGCATTGATAAGCTGTGCCCTTGTGGGTCGCAAGCATGAAGTGCCATCAGGAGCCTAAAGCAGTACTCAGGTACACTCAACCCCAGGAGGGGCAGAAGACGAGTGAGCAGTGTCATTCCTCTCCACAGGCACCAGGGGCTGTCCTCTGGCCAAGGGCTGCTGAGGCTTCACAGGGAGGGTAGAGCTGGTAGGACTTGGGCCCAGAGCTGATGACATTGGTATGCATCGAGTGGACATGTGTGCCTGCTGTACGGAGCAGCTGGTGATCTCTGTGGCTTGTCACGTTCCTGCCTGTTGAGATCCTCCACCCTTGTCTGCAGTAGGGCCGGGGCCCTGCTTCCACTGCAGTTCCATGCATTGATCCCAGGGAGGCTGTGTGTGATCCCCTCTGGAGCAGAGGAGGAGGTTCAGGGTCTCCCGGCTAGTCGAGGTGGGGCTGCCTCAAGCCCAGGTCTGCCTGTGCTGGGTTGCTCTCCTGCGTTAGCTCAGCCCTCACCTCTACTGTGAACTCAAGGGCGAGCCCACTGCCTTGCATTCCCTCATTCTCACCAGGGAGAAAGGAATAGCACCCCTTACTGTACGATTCTGTACTTCTCTGCTGTGTGCATGCATCCCTGCCTTCCTAGCTCAGAGTGTGAGGCCGAAGGTTTGGACTTCCCAGGGCATGGCTCCTCTGGGCGGCTCAGCTCCTCCTCTGGGCACTGCCTGCCCTTAGCCGGGTTCAAGGCTCGCTCCTTTCTGAGCTGTGAGCTGTCCGATGGTTTTTTAGCCCCTCTGTAGAGTCTGCCTCCAAGTCTCTAATGAGGAATAATAATAATTTCCCCACCTTTAGAGGTGTTGGGAGCATAGGAAATAATTTCGGGAAGCACATAGAACAGTATTTGGCAGATAGTAAGCATTCAATCAATGTTAGTGATTATCGTCTACAAATGGTTCTAATAATTACCCACCTTGAAGGATTGTTGTGAAAATTAAACATAATACATGTGAACACTCTGCCATATCCTAGGTTTTTCAGTTCATTATTGTGACTCTTCTCATTGTGAGTGTTGGTGTGAGCAGAAATGTCAGTTGCCGTCTCTCCGCAGGCCCCGTTCCTTCGTTTGTTCGTGTTCGTTCGGCACCACTGCTGCTGGCTAACACAGGCTTTGTTCTCTTCCAACTAGGCCAGGGAGCTGGAGAGCAGAGAGGCAGAGCTCCGCCGCCGCCACACCTTCTACCAGGAGCAGCTGGGGCGCATTGAGAGGAAGGTAGGGCTCTGCGTGGCTGCTCTCTGGGGGCCAGGTCCACTCCAGCCACACTCGCCCTGCCAACCACCCTGGGGCCCACCCTCCCACACTGCATTCCGAAGGGAGCCTTTCAACAAGTTGCATTCACAGAGATAATTGGTTTTTAATTGGTCCTGTTTTTTTGTTGTTGAATGTGGCTGCCTCTGCTGTAGTTGAGTTTTAGAAAAAAATTCCCTTTCACCACAGGGCGGTGCTGAGACCCAGTCTACCTTTTCACTGTAGTTAAGCTGCACTGGGTAAAAATAATAATAACGTGAAGTCTTGCTATACAAATACATTAAAGTTGTATTATTGATTTTCTCCTGGGAGTCAGGAAGATCAAAGTGCACTCCTGCTACACACTCACTGCTTTTCTAAGGATAAGCCTTTGAAATGAATGAGATTTAAAGACACATCATCATGCCTTTTCTTAGATGCCCACAACGACCACTGAAAATTCACCTTGTAATTTGCTTACTTTGGGGGGTTTAATTTGTTGATCATGATAGGTTTTTCCAAAGAAACTGCTTAAAACATGGAGAGGGATGGTTGGGAGGTTAAAAAAAATTGTTCTCCCTCCTGCCTGAGACAGCAGCCAAGCAACCTGAGCCATCGCGTATTGCAGGCAGATCTCCGTGAATCATTTGTCACGGTTTGGAGCTTTGAAACTGACAGTTTGCTTGAGGGGCTTGATTTCCACAGAGGTTTTCTCCCGTGGCAGGCCACAGTGGCGGCTGGCAGAAATGTGCCTTTCTGCCTTTCCAGGCAGTGGGGGCAGGTGAGAGGTTGCTCTGTGTCCCAGCGCCACTGTTGGTACACCTCCAAGGGGCATGCGGGAAGGGCCGGATCAGGTGCCTGTGACCCCGAAGCATTCACCCAGCGGTCCCAGTCTTGGGAGCTGCTGAGCTTACAGAGTCGCCTTTAACAAGCCAGTGTGTCTCAGGCCAGCCTCACGCACAGGTTTGACTGTGTCTTGTAATGACAAGGATATGATTTGAGATCCTGGAAAAGGGTAAAAAAAAAAAAAAAAAAAAAAAAAATCCACCAGCCACAGCTCTAATTATCACAGTTGCCCATATGTTCCTAAGCACAGATTTCTTTCTTTCTCTCTTTCTTTTTTTCCTGGTTATGTGTGCAATGCTTTGGTCTCCCGCTGGGCTCCTCTTGTGATTCTGTCTCTAGGTTTGGCTGCTAGAGGCATGTGTACATGTGTCTGTCTGGGGTGGAAGGGAAATAGCCTGGCAGTATTTTTCCTCCTTTAAAATCTATCTTCGTCTTGTCGCTCTCCTCTCTACTTTAGTTCTCCTTAAATCCAGTCCTCTGCTCTGCTGAAGAGGAAATTCTCCAAGCTGAGCCTTTCTTTATCATCTGTTCCTCCCCACTCCTGGTAAAAGGACTCCACGCTCCTTACATATGCAGATGTGAGCTTTGGAGAAAATGGGAGGTTCTCGTACACGCTTGTGAACAGTTATTAGATGCTTCCAGAAGGAGGTGCAAAAACATGATCTCCTTTCTAACTCTTAAATGCAGCATTTTGCTGGTGATAATAATAATAAAAAAAAAACACCTCTACATCCCAGCAAATGAAGATGGGTGAGGGAGATAGTGCGGATTACAGGGGGCTGGAGAAAAAGGGAGAAAAGCAGCAGAATAATAAGACTTAATTGTATTAATTTTGAAAAAGGTTTTCGATCTTTCCCATGGATAATTTTATCCTTGTTATAGCTGGGGAGATGGAAAACATGGCATCCAACCATCTTTTTTAGTAGCTTTTGCTTTTGTACAATTGAGCTTTCATTTGTTGAGCGCTCTCAGACCTTGACATTTCCAGCTTCTATGCCTTACAGCTCCAGGACCTTCCAATCATCACACTCCTTTCCTTTTCTTTTTTTCCCCATTTCTTTTTAAGTTTAGAAATTGACAATGGAAAGCTGTACGGGGGCGGGGGGTGGTGTTCCATCGGCTGTCATTTCACCCTGACCACCTGGAGCATGTTAAGTTTGCAGCGAGATGAGGGCAGGTGGGGATCGGACAGCTGTGGTGTGTCGAGGCTGGCTGCCGTGTCACTACTTTTCCCCTGTAGGATGTGGCCCTCCTGCTTGCTGTATCAGGCAGCAAAGAGAAATCTGCACAGAATGCAACCTCTTATTCAAGGAAGAGGTGACGTCTTGACCCTTTTGTACTCTTCTTTTTTCCTGGACAGTTATTTTGGAGTGTGGGAAGTGTATTTTGTAGGGCTGCTGTACTTTCTAATATTTCTGAGTGACTGTTCCTCACCCCCACACTGCAGGATCTAAGTGAAGTATTTTCCTCCACCTCACCGTGGAGGGCAGTGAAGTGCGGAGGGTCTCAGGCCAGCAGAATGTGCACCCTGGACACACTGTCACAGAGGGGGAGCATCAGAGCCCTGGGGTCCACACTCTGCATTGCCGTCCTGCTGTACCTCCACCCTCACGTCTCCATTTCAAGATACTCATGTTTTCTACAGAGAGTCAGCCGGTTTAAAGGAAGCAGTGTCTGTAAACGTGTGGTAGCCGCTGGGTGCCCGTGAGGGCTGACCCCATTTCCCCATGTCCGTAGTACTGGGGATTGTGTTTTATGTGTCAGTGCCTGAGTTTTGGAAGCATGGGTCGGTGTGTGTTGTATATGTATACATGAGCGCTAGGTAGCCTGACCCCATCACCTGCTCCCTGGGATGAAGAAGTCTCGTCTTTGGGCTGTGTCAGGCTTTTTCTCTGATGCCTGCCAGGAGCCCATTAGCATACCCCCACCCTGGTCAGGCAGGGTGCACAGGGAGGGATCGTGTATGACTCACAGCGAGCTGTTCTCACACAGGTGACAGAGAACGAGGCCCTTTCATCGATCGAGAAGGTGAGACACCCTCTTTCCACTTTTGCTGCTGCCCCCACTGGATACCTGGTCTCAGAGCTTTGCTCAGTTGTCACCCAGTGACTCCCTAGAGTGATTTAGACCTCTTCAAACTAGTGTCTCTTACTTCCTTGAGGCAGGAACTTTGGGTCAGGTGGTTCTGAGGTGGAGCCTGGTAGTCTGTAGAGCTGACCGAGACAAATGTGCTTCAAGGCCTGGGACAGCCTTGTGACTCTGAGCATGCTGTTTGTGCACTCCAGCCTCAATTTCCTTATCTTTGAAGTGAGGATTTAAGGCTAACTTGCCAACTGTTTTGGGATTAGTGATAATTTGTTTACAGCAACCATCAGAGGATTGGCATAGCATTCAATTCTCTTTAATGTTATTTCCATCTTCCCTTCTTTACTAAATGCATAGCCATTCATTCATTCACGACTTAAGCTTGCCAACTGCTAGGCACAAAGATTGTTCAGACAGTTGTGATTCCCGCCTCAGGAGACCTCTCTGGTTTGGAAGGGAAAGGAGATGAGAGGATTAGGACACAGAGGAGGAGGCGCCTGTGTGCTGCCTCCTGTGAGCAGAGCACCTGTTACTTCTATAAAGGACCACATCTTACTCTTTCCAGACTTGGCAGCCGCACCCTAGAGAAGGTATTTCTCAGGGCTGACTCCAAAGATTGACTCTGGGAGAGAGTGACACTGCTAACCGTGTGTGTTCTTCTCGGATCACGTCTCCTCCCCAGAATGTAAGCCTCCTGTACCCCTCTCAGGTGCACAGCGAAGCGAGCAGACTCTGGCTGTCTGTCATGCTGTTGTGACTCCCACGAATGCACTGTTAGGCCAAGGGGAAAACATGAAAGAGCTGTTGCGGACAGTGCAACAGATCTTTGGTGTTAAGAGACTGGATATGGTTACCTGGGGGAGTAGTGACAGGAAGGGGCCAGGTCGGTGGCAGCACTTACAGGTGTGTTAGGATTCACTGAGGGCTGTGCACTACCTGTCTGTGTGTGTCAGACTCCACAGGCTGTGGACACAGCTGAGGGGCAGGCCAGTGGGGCCACCTGCTGTGCCACTTTGCGCCTTCCTTGTGGTGCTCAAGACTCTGCCTAGCCTGTCCCCCAGAGCTGCAGGCCCTAAAGCATTGGTTCCATCTGCTGCCCGGCCTGTCCCCCTCACTGTAACTGGGGCAGGAAGCAGGGAGAGGTGAAGGACCTTACCAACGATGCACAGCCAGAATCTTGTGTCCTCCCCTGGGGCCTTGTCTCCTCTGAGTTCCTGTAATTCTGAGTGTCCCAGCTTCCCGCTGGTGCAATTCTATACATCTCTCTGCAGAAGAGTCGATGGAACACTGCGTCAGATACTGTGGGGCCAGTGCTGGGTGAGCTGTGGAGCTACACGTTGGTTGGCCTGCCTCTCCTGGCATCAGCAGAATCTCTGCCCTCCCTCCCACCCTCCCCAGGGGCTGGCACCCTGTCAGGGATCTAGTGAATACCATGCTGCCTTGCGCTCAGTAGCATCTGTGGCTGTCTCTTGTTCCCGACAGGGAAGGTCTGTGAGCATAGAGTCTTTGCTAGGCTGACTCAAAGGAGGTGACTCATCACCAGGGGCTGGGCTAGAGTGTCTGGCATGGAGTAGGTGCTCAGTAAATGTTTGCAGGAAGAAGCAGAGGAAAGTATGTGTCTGGAAGCAGGAAGCAGTGATGTGGTAGGTTCCGGGAGGGAGGAGAGAGGCTTGCCAAGGAGATTTCTTGGCGGAAGCTGTGTGTGGAAAATGAACAGGATACCCAGGACAGCCTGAGGGGCAGGTTGTGGGTGGCTGGGGCTCCCAGATGGAGCTCCACCTCAGCCTGGTACTCTGCTAAAGGGTGGAAGTGGGCGGTGTGAGCTGGGCGGGCCCGGCTGGAGGGCTGACAAGTGTGGCCTTCATTGAGGATGACTTTGGGATTTCTGGAAGAGCTCAAAGCTGGGGAAATATTTGCTCTTAAATGTCCAGGGGAATGATGGTGCCACTAACAGGAACAAAATTTCACATAAGCCATGACACTCAGGGCAGGAGGTGAGCCCCAGAGGCCGAGATGACCAACAGATGCTGGAGACGCATCAGTCAGGGAGTTTTGTGTCCCACAGATGACAGTTGGAGTTTGTGAGCCTGTGCTGTGTGCCAGGCCCCTTCATGTAAGTTATCACTAATCCTGGCAGCAACCTGCCAGGTAGATTATACTACACGTGCTTTACAAATGAAGAACCTCAAAATGGAGTTGTATGAGCTGCTGGGAGCCATGCAGCTGATAAAGTCTGATCTGTGGAGCTCCCGAGTCCATTCCTTCCCATGTGCTGCACTGCCTCCCCAGATCCGCTCAGGAAGAGGGGCCGTAGGAAGAGTGCAGTCGGGAGGGCCAGAGCCACTGCGGAGCAGGGAGCACAGCACTAAGCAATCCTCTCCCGTGGGGGGTGGAGATGGGAGCCTTCTCGGGGTGCAGTGGCTTCATAGGGTTGGGTTCAGCAGGGAATGCAGGGACATGGTAGAAGTAAATGTGGGCCATTGCTCCAAGAAGCTTCATCAAAGAAAGCGCCTGGGCAGTTGAAGAGGAGTGTGACACTAGCACATGGATGGAAGGAGGAGAATCTTACTGCTCCTTGGAGGGAGAACTCAGTAAAAGGCTCCTCCAAAGTTAGAGGAGGGATCTGTGAGGGGCTGCCTGGAGGAGTCCTGCTCTGCCTTGGAGGTAGTGTTTTCCAGACTCAAAGTGACAGGGCTGTATATCTTATGCAAGAACAGTCGACTATCAGCTACTCATGACATGGCAAGTGGGCACTTCCACTGCGTGGAGGAGGTCCCGAGCTGAAACTAGCGATTCAGAGCCTGCTCTGCCATTGAGGAGGAAAGTCTAAGAGCAGCAAGGATTCCCAGTGTGAGTCGCCTTTGCCTGCCGAGAGAAGCTGTCAGAGCGTGGGATGGCAGAGGAGGAGGCAATGGGCACCAGTGACCTGAAAACAGTGCAGCGAGAAATCTGCCACAGGGAAGGAGCTGCCTCCCTGTCATTGTTTACCTGCTGAGCTGACTGGCCTGAGACCCAAGAGCTTTTGAAAACCTTGGAATCCAGAAGTTCTTTATCAGGCTGGGTTAAGAAGGGCACTTGCCCACCAGTTAACTCTCTTAAGAAGCTTTTTTTGCTAATGATAGCACTATAAAATTACTATATGTGTGTTCTCTTCTAGTGCTAAAAGTGAGGAATGACTAATATATTGCCTAGAGACATGTGGCTGCCTTTCTCTACCTGTCCTGTGGGACCCAGGTTCTTTGATGAGGGTAACCAGAGAGATGGCAGCTGTGGAAAAACTGAGGATCATAGACTAAAGCTGTTTCTTTTCACCTGTAATAAGTGGCCCCAGGGCAGGTAAAGGTTGAGACTTCTTGGTGAATGGTGAGCACCGGGTTTTCACATCTAGGAGGAGCCCTGGTTTGCCTTGTAGCCTCATTCTGACTGGCTGCACCGGGAATCAAATCACTTCAAGCCTTGGGGTCTGCTCTTCACAAGGAGGACACTATAATTACATTGTCACTTAGCATAATAAAGGAAGAAGCAGGGAGCCTCCTCTTTTGTGGTCCATCCTGTGTAAACACCAGCTGCCCTTACTGCTGCCAGCCAGTCATAACGGTGTAATCGCTGTGGTTCTGACTGTCTGGGGAGGTCAGGCCTCTGCATGATTATCCAGCAAGGACTGTAGGTCCTCACCTCTCTGTGCAGCAGCCCTGAAGTTTTTTCACTGCAGTGAGAGGAGAGTGGGTAAGATTGAAGGCTCTGGAGTTAGATGCTTTGGGACCTTGGCTTCCCACTTTACATATCAACCGTCATAACATCAGCCATGTAACGACTTCATTTATGGCTTCATTTTCTTCATCTGTATGAAGGACCCACTTCTTTAAATAATCACAAGAGGAACTGAAGTTTCTTCCATTGTGTGTCTAATACAGTCCAAGCACCCAGCAGATTGCCAACCCGCCCTCACCACGCACCTCTCCCAACCCCACCTTCTCCACCATCCATGTCAACCTCCACTTCCTCCACCTCCAACATCGACCGCCTCTACCACCCCCTCTGCCATTTTCCTTACCACTGTTCCCACCCAAATAGTCGCTACCACTACTGTCACCTCTACCGCCACTACACCACGCTGTCTTCCCTGCATCTTTGTTTTGCTGCTGGTGTGTTTGCTAAAGATCTGTTTCCTAACCTCACAGTCTCATGTCATCCGCAGAAACCATCTCATTTCTGTCACAGTGACTACAAAGGTGGGGGACAGAAGTAGCAAGGTCTTCCACCTTTTCAGAGACTGTGGCATTCCTGGACCTTTGTCAGCAGCCAATTTTCTCCGGAATAGACATCTGGACTAGGGACCCTTAAATGATTGCAAACATCCTCTTTGGTAGGTACAATACCTACATTATATCAGAGTTTGTAATGGAAGTGGGAGAAATTCAGCACAAATGAAAACAAGGACACTTAGAAAGGTTAAGAAGCTTCCTGAGATTTTGCAGCTTATTAAACCCCAGGTCCAACCTTTAATCAGGTTTTTCAGGATCTGCTTCTGTAAAATAGTTATAGTAGCAGTTGTGACCTCCTAGAGTGGCTTTGAAAATTAAATGAGTTAATACAGTATTTCTAACAAAGGATAGCTCTTTGTCTCAAAGCCTGTTTTCTTGGCACCTAGCAGCTAGTAATTATTGAGTATCCCCATGTGCAAAGCCCTAGTCAAACAACTCTACCTGGCTACAGGGAACTAGGCAGGTCTTTTGTAATGGACTCTGTGCTGGGTGAAAATCTGCTTCATTCTTTGTCATAGAAGTGCGTTGCACTGGATCAGCTCCTCAGAGGGCTGCTGGACTTGCCCCTGGAATGGACTGCAGTGGGATTTCCTGTTAGCAGACTACATAGTTCATCAGCATATAAACTCCCTCTGCCCAGATGGAACAGTTTTGCCACCTTTGCCCTCCTTCTTCTTTGTTGTTTTTTGCTTATGTCCTTCAAAATGAGCCGTACCCCCAGGACCATGATGCTTTTCCTTGTATATACTTCAGTGTGCATCTGTAAAATGTGTGGGCCTTGTCCTGTGTAACTACTGTAGCATTAGCTTACCTCAGAGATGTGATATGCATTCTTCTGATCTCTTCAGAAATACTTTTCCCACAATTGGGGGGGGGTTTGTTTGTTGTGGGCGTGAGCCGTGGTCCAAAGAGTCACCAAGTCACGGTTGGTTCTTTGTCATTAAATCTCTGGGGCAGATGTTTGGGGGTTTTTTGGGGTTTTTTTGAGGCAGGGTCTCACTTTGTAGTTCAGGCTGGCCCTGAGCTCAGCCTCAAACTCACATCACAGCAATCCTCCTGCCTCTGCCTCCCGAGTGCTGGGATTACAGGCGTGAGCCATCATGCCTGGCACTGTGGTATGTGGTACTGATTGCTGCTGGGGTGAGTCTCCATGCCCAGTATTGTTATGTGGTTACCGGGGATTGAACCTGGGCCCTTGTACTTGCAAGACAGGTGCCAGAACCACCGAGCTATATCCCAGATGTTTTTCATGCCAATGACTTGTTCCCAAAACACCTTATCTCTTTTTTTCTCTTCCTTCGTTGTGTCAAACCTGGTCTAGAGAAGTAAAAGTAAATGCTGCAGGGAAAGCCCGATAAAGTTTCCTTGTTAGGAAAGAGGAAATTGTCATGCAAGGCCAAGGGCTAATCTCACGGTTAAGTTGAGGTTCAGTGCTGCTGATTTATGTCGTTCCCTCCATTATCATTGCTAGGGTCCTTTTAAGCCCAGGCTCAATCAGTATCTCCTCTTGAAGTGGTTTCTGTGCCATTCCTGGCAGCAGCAGCTGCATTAATATGCAGCACTTCCTGCTGCAGGGTTATTGTGTGTTGGTTTTTCCCCCCAGCACATTAAGTCTCCTAAATAGGTACTTACGGGTTGAAGAGCCAGAAGTGCCTGTCCATCATGTGTGCTGGTTACACCTATCCCTGCTGGAGAAAACTCAGTTAAACAAATAATTTTAATTAAATAGCTACTCCAAGGCCTTTTCCCTTTTTTCCTTTCTTGGCTCCTCCCTTGTACCTTGGTCAGCTCCACTTGACCAAGGGACCCCCCATGTACTTTCTCAGCTTGTAGTCAGGGGATGCAGAGAAGGGCATTAGCATTTGGCCTTTATGGGGGCTGATTACAGAAAGGGTGTTCCTGTCACCCCTCCTCCCTTGTGACCATTGAGCTAGTGTCCCCTGTGCCGCTTTTGTCCTCCCTCCACAATAGCAGCTCATTACTAATCTCTCACAGAACAGAAACTGCCTGCTCCATTGATGCCCTTTCTCCTGGTCCTTCTGTCAATGACCAGGCCCCATTTACGAAAGCAGAGCTTCTCCCAGAGATCCTCAGTGGCTTTCCATGCATCGGGACAGAGCTGAGATCCCTCTGGCTTCACCTACATGCTCTCCAGTAGCACCTGCCACCCGCATCAGCTCACCGGTGAGCACTGCCTACCCCAAAGTCTCTTCTAATCGCCCCCAGCTGACTCCTGTGCCATGTGCCATGGATTTTTCTCTCCGTCTCCAGTGTTCCACTCAATACCTGCTGGGCAGCTGGCATCTCAGGCAGCACTCTGGCTGGCAGCTTGGAGCAGCCAGTGATAGAGCCCAGGTTTGGGTGGTTGGGTGTAATGCAGGCGCTCTTCGGAGTTTAACTGAGGACTGTGGACTGGCAGTACAGCCTGGCCTCCTGACCCCCAAAAGACTCTGCTTCGGTGCCTGGTGTCATAGGATTTACCCAGCCATCTGCTTGGAGCTTATCCAGCCGTGGGACAGTATTGCTTCTTTTTTTAAGTGCATATACTTTTTTCTCAATTATATATTAACAGTAAGCGGGGGGGGGGGGACAAAAATGCAGATAAGTCAAAGAATAAAGTGAAATTGTCCTGGTCAGCCTCACTTAGGGAATTGACTACTGTTCACCTTAGTATAACCCCTGCTCAGACCTGCATTTGCCGTGAAGACATTTATAATGTTATAGTAGTTGCAATAAGGAGTTGGTAACTACATGTGCCACTTAGCATCCTTTTGAAAACTCAGTGTGTCGTGAGACTTCTGTCTGCATCAGATCCACCTGGACTGAATTAGCCAGGTGCTGCTCCTTGTTAGGGATGTGCCATCGGGCTACAGTCACCCGCCATCGTTCTATGCTGCTTTAGACTTTTCCTTTTGGGAAAAATATGCCATGTTGGCCATCGTTATTATTACTGCCTGAACTTTTTTCTTAGAAGATTATACTTAAAGTTCCAGTGACTGGGCCTCAGATCCGATGGTTGCACAGCGGTGGCCCTGCACTGGGGCCATAGCGGCTCCCACTCAGCATCCTTCTGGGATCTGACGGGGCTGGTCTCCTCTGATTCTCCACGATGAGTAATTTCCTACTTACTTCTTACATTAATTACAGCCACAAAGCATATTAGTTAAAACACTGGGAAAGCATGCCAAGTGTGCCTCTTCTTCGAAGCACTTAGCACCCACACTGTCCTTCCAGACCTGCCTCTGGGGCGTGCCTTGCTGGAGTAATTCGGGCGCAGACTATTGGTATTCGTGGGGATGCGGCTTACTGTTCCACGTATTTTTTAACTTGCACATCACAGTAATCTTGGCAAACTGCACATCAGGCCTCTTTGAACATGAGTTCATCTTGTTCCTTTCAACAGGAGGAGAATCGCCAGTACTTACCAAGGCATTTTCCTATCAGTCACTATTTAAAATTATTCTCCGTTTTTCACAAACGATTTTAATGAATGCGCTAAATTTTTCCTCAAACATATATACCACAGAAAGGCTTTTGGAGTTCCTTAGCCTCCACCTGTATTGTCATAGCATTTCTCTACCTTAAGAAAGATTACATTTAAAAAATTAACATAGCTGAACATCCTTCCATAAGTTCTTTGGCCACTTATAGTTCTTAGTTTTACAATTGGCATTTCATGTCATTTGACCAATTTCCTATTAGATTTGTCATTTTCTAATTGATTTATAGGTCTTGGAATGTGGATGTTAATTGCTAATTGTAATGTTTCTAATAAATCTATTTTCTTGATCTGTTTCTCTTAGCCACTGATTATTATATTTATTATAGATCTAGTTTTTTAGTCTTTTTAGCTTTAAAGGTATTGTTTGTAGCATTTAAAATTGATGTACAGTATGTACCTCAGTTCACAACTTAATTTTTTTCACAATTCTGACTGCAAACCGAACTATCTGAGAACCAAATCAAATTTCCCCTTAAGGTCAGCATTGAACCTAACCATTAAATTTGATTCAGTCCTTGTCCAATTTGGTTTGTAACTATAGTCATGGAAAGAATTAAGTTCATGAACTGAGATATTACTGTATGCACCTATGTAAGTACGTTTGTGTGTGTGTGTGTGTGTGTGTGTGTGTGTATAGATGTGGTCTTGCTATGTTGCACAGGCTGGCCCAACTCTTGATCTCTAGCCATCCTGCCTTCTTCTGAGTGTTAATTTTGTATATATTTCATGATAAGCTTAAGTACTCCCCCTTTTCCATTTTTACTCTGTTTTAAGTTTACCAGTTTGGTTGACAAAAAATGGTATTTTGAATTTTTACTTATTTATTACTAAGTGATTGTATTCCTGCTTCTGGAAATTTGTTTTATTCTGATTGTGGGAAGAATCTCCCATGTGAGGAGTGCTTACCCTTCATCTTTCCCCAAGCTGGTGATGGTTCAGCCACCGACGGAAGAAGCCTGCATGTTGGGTTGACTCAGGACTATTTCTATACTCAGATCAGACTTCCTGCCTCAGCAACTGCTGACTGGCCTTGGATGAGGTAGCTAACCTTTCTGAACTAGACCTTTCATTCCTAGGAGATAATTAGAAGTACCTTGTTGGATTGTTGCTGCAGATAAACAAGATGCTATAGGCCAGGCCTACCTTGGTGGGATATATAGAGAGATTCAATAGTTTTCCTTCCTCCTGAGGCAGTCTGTCCTATCAGTGGGCAGGTCTGTTGGCCCTCTGCACAGAGGCCTGCCTCAGTGGAGGGTGATCGTAGGCTCTGCTTGCACCTAAGGTGACAGTTGCTGTCATAGAGCCACATGCGACACTCCTGCTGCCTTGCCTGTATGTACGAGGCCTGTCTGGGAGCCAGAGTCTTCTTCTTTTGCTTGGCCCTGAACCCTTAACCCTGTTCTCTAAGGGTTCCTCCCAAGACACAGTCCAGTAACTCTCTCTGTGTTTGATTCGTGACCTGTTGGAACCAGGTGGGTCTGTGCTGTCATCCTCCTGAGGAGGACGAGGAACCATCCCTGCAGCAGCAAGACCTCAGGTTTCTCACAGTGTGTCTGGCAGCTCTGTGGCCCTTAGGCCAGGCTCCTGTGGGCTGCCTCAGTGTCCTGACCAGAGGCAGCCTCTCCCTGTCCTGGGTGTGGCTGGGGTTTCAGGGCCCAGGCACTGGCCTCCGCCATGTCCTTTATAGTTAGTATCTTGTTCAGATGGCGGGAAGAGGGTCTGGCTTGACCTTGTCCCTCAGCCAGGTCTGGGGAGGCTCTGGGGTACCCTTCTGAAGACCCAGACTGTAGACTTCTGCCAGGGCTTCACGTCTGGCTAACAAATCTGCAGTTTGCAAAAATCTGTCTTCTCTCCTCTTTGCTGAGTTGAACACTGTCTTGTCTTGGGCATCTTCCCATTTTCTCTGAATCCTCCAGAGTGCCCACAGGAGCCGGGCTCCTCTGTGAGTGAATTCTGAGCAGAGACACAAGTCATCTGGATAGGGAGATTTGAATTCGTTTAGTGTGACTAGATGTTCTCTCCCAATTTCTTCCCCACCCCCCGTTTCAATTCCCTCATATCAGGGTTTGATTCACCCTTTGCAGTCTGAAGATTGTTCTCCTTGATAGCAAATGGGAGTTTAGTAGTTCTTTCTCTTCTCTCCACCTCCCATTAACTGGACACCTTTCACCCTAATGTGGGCTTGTTCCTTCTTGTTCCTATCATTCCTAATCCAATTTTAAAAGTGTTTTCGAGTCCTTAACATTTCCAAGGAGCTCAGCTCATCTGGGCCTCAGCTCTCTGACCCCATTCTCATCAGCCTGGGCCACTCCTCACTGGCCCGTCCTGCCCGGTCACAGTGGGCGGTCCTACAGTACTTGTCCATAGTCACGTGGAGATCCTTGCATCAGGGATCTTCAGGGACCTCGCACCACAGGGGATGGTGGACATGGCCTCTGCCCTCTTCACATTGCACATCTCCTTCTCAAGGGGGACCTGACATGTCCCCCGAGGAAGCAGCCCTGTGTGTGTGGGGTAAATGATGGTCTTCAGGGGCCCAGGACAGCTCACAAGTTCCCTTCCCCTTTTTGAGATCATCTATTATATTTCTCAGAATGACCTTTGAGAGACTTCTCGCTCTGTCTTCTCCTTACAGAGCAGTGGCTTTTGCCCAGGGGACCTTGGTAGCACCTGTGCAGAGTTTTGGTCATCTTGATTTGTGGAAAGGTTCTGTAGCCTCTAGTGGCAGAGCCAGGGATGTTGCTGCTGAAGCTCAGGGCCCAGGATGTCCTCTGACAACAAGGACTCAGTAGCACAAACATCAGCAGTGTCGGGGCAGAGCCCTCGAGCAGAATAGCCCTGGGTGCCTCATAGCACTTTCGGCACTGGCTAGAAACTGGGGGTTCTCTCTCTCTCTCTTGAGGGCCCTCAGCAGCCGAGGCCCGGGCTCCAGCCTGTGACGGAGCACACAGTAATGCTGACATATTGGTTTGCAGGCCCCACTGAGAAGCACTGTTGAGGGTCCTGGAATCCGTCTTCCTGTAAGAGACCCACAGTGTTCCCCAGCTCAGACTCGGGGCACCAAAGTCACACGCTTGCTTTCTCCCTGGCATTGGATTGCTGTGGGAGTCTAGGTTCTCATCCTTCTCTCCAGAACCCATGGGCCAGGCAGGATTCTTCAGATAGGTCGCAGTGGGAGACACTGGCTCTCCTGGGCTGGGACTGGCCTGAAGCGAGGGTCCAGCTCACTTCCCAGTTTCTTTTCTCCGTCTCTTCAGTCTCAAATAAGATGCATGTTAGCATCAGAGCCTCAAGACAGGAGTGTATGGCTTTTGACAGGCCAGGGCTAGGGAGCCCATGATCCCGAGGGGCTGTCCGTGCTGCTTCCCTGGGCACAGCTGTCTTGGTATCCATGTCACCTGGATGCACTTGTGCATTCACAGTAGCTATTCCCGATCACATTGGATGTCATGGCTGCCAAGGACATAGGGTACCCCAAGAATACAGAGAAACCTCGAGTTGGTGCTAGACTCTTCCTGTGCCACCTGCAGGAGGCCTGGGGATCACTCCAGTGCCGTAAGTACCAGGTCCACTGCTTTCCTTCCCCAGCAGCTCTCTCCCCACTTGGCCTCATGGTCTGTTCTTCGAAGTCCATTATTCAGTGCATGCGTCACTGGTATCCAGCAGTGCTGGCATAGCAGGAGCCGGGCAAGGAAGACTTTACTGTCTGAGATCAGAAATGCCCAGGTGTGTTTAGTGTCCTGTGATACCCTGTGGCCACTCACTCAGGACGCCAGGTGCCAGTTGAGCCAGGCTGAGTTCAGCTTGGCTGGCCAGGGCTGGAGCTCAGCTGTAAGATCTTCCGGTTGTCCATGCCGCTTCTGTGGCCTCTGCAGGCTTTGCCGAGTGGCCCCGGCAGGCACAAAGGGTAGCTCCCCTGGAGGCCTGTGGTGTTGTTGGCTGTGGCTCCCGTTTGTCCAGTGCCTGTCGCCAGCACTTCCCCAGCGCCCGCTCAACGGCCACACACAGGGCTGTGGTGGGTACAGGTGTTCTTATCCTGTGCTGGGAACTCAGGGCCGTAGAAGGCCCCTGTGACTTGCTTGGTGAGTGCAGCAGTAGGATTTAAACCTAGTAGGCTCATTTCAAAATCTTTGTTCTTGCCTCCACGGTCGAGGCTGTAATTTGTTTACTTTTTTAAAGAACAGGAAGATGAGCTTGAGAAATGGTGCTGGCCCCAGCAGAATCGGACATACCAGTCTCATTGTTCTTGCTCCCTGGTCAGATCGTGTCCCTTGATGAGTCTGTTCCTGTGTCACTTGTGATGTTCTCCCCCAGGAGCACATGGCTCCTCAGCACTGACCTCTCAGCATATTAGCTCTCTGTCTGTACTGCCCCTACTGTAGGTCTTCATAATGTTTGCCCCTTGCTGTATTCCTGGTCAGTATTGGATAGAGTTCACAGTAAAGTGGAGCCTGAAAGAAGCCCTAGCACAAGGGCGGAGTCACTGTGTTAGAGTCAGGAACACAGGCAGCTGAGGCTGCTGGTGACGCAGACCAAGTGGCTGTGAATGGTCACACACTTGGAGCACACCCCCCACCCCCCGCCCCAGTCAGTCATCACAGATTGTAGGTGCTCCACACAAACCGTCACCTCCCCTGGGAACCTGCAGAGAGCAGCCCCTTTCTCCCCCGTGTTAGAAGCTTCAGTCTGCTGGCTCAGGGCTCTCCCTGTCCCTCTATTCAAGTCTCTTCTCACACATTCTCCATGGCCCTTTCCTCTGTTCTAATGGTCTCCTGGCCTTGAATCCTGGCCCAGATGAATCTGGATTTCTTGTTGCCACAAGATAACTCTGCCAGTCTGCCTGAAAGATACTCTCCTCTTTATGGCCTGTCCTCCCAGACCTGAGCTGGCAGCCCCCCATCCCCACCTCTGATTCTCACTGGTACTTTGGATACATCTGATACCACCTCAAGTCTCTTTGCTCCTGCTGGGGCCTCCTCCACGATCTTCCCCCACTGCCCTGGTGAGTTCATCATCTCTCTGGTTTTGGGGGGGAGGTTGTTTGTTTGTTTTGAGACGAGGTCTTGCTTTTGTAATTCAGGCTGGCCCTGAACTCACTATGTAGCTCAGGCCAGCTTTGAACTCACAGCAACCCTCCTGCCTCTCCCCCTGAGTCCTGGAATTATAGGCTTGAGTCACCACACCCGGCATTGTTGTATGTGGTTACTGGGGATCAAACTTGGAACCTTGCGCTTGCCAGGCAGATGCCGGAACCACTGAGCTGAATCCCTGGCCTGTCTCTCTGGTTTTTCCTGGTGATGCTGAGTCTCCTAACCCCAGGGTTGGCCTCTATGTTCTCTGCTTGATCTAGCCCTCTGTACTAACGTGAGCTCTCTGAGCTACATCCCCAGCTCTTTTTTCATTTTATTTTGAGATAATGTCCCACTAAGTTGCCCAGGCTGGGCTTGAACTTGAAATCCTCCTCCTGTGGATTCCTGAGTAGCTAAGATTACAGCGTGTGCCATCAGGCCTGATTTATACTATTTTAAAGAAACCCAAATCAGTTGAGAGGCATTTCAGTTTTGTCGGAGTCCTGCAAGCCCAGATTCAGACTTGAGCTCAGGGAGGTTAGGTTCTTTACCCAAATTCCACAGAGTATGAGAGGACTTCTAAAAAATAGTACACTCTATTTTGTTTTCATTTGAGATCATTTGGAACATAAGAAATTCATATACTGTCAGAGAACTCTCCCTAAGGAGTTTCACCGTGAAAACTGGTAGGCGCCTGTGATTTCTGCTCTCCCAAGGGGAATACAGGTCATTTCATTGTCTCTTGTTAAAACGGTCAGACTTGGCAAGGAGTTTTGATTTTCTAATGGCATGTAATGAGAACACCAGCTTTTGGCAAAATAAATAGAATATATTGTAGAATCTGCTAATTCGCTGGTGGTTGTTGGCAATTAGCCAGTGACTCTGCCTGGCCTAGAATAATGGCTGATATTTATTGCATACTTGCTCCATGCCAGACACTGTGCTAAGCATTTTGTAAGCATTGGCTCATAGAGCCTGCTACTTTGTAAATACTCCAGAAGTGTTTGCTGTGGGAATCAGTGAGCGAATAAGCTCAGTCCAGTCCTGCTTTCCGACCTACCATCCGCACCTGGTACCCAGAGGCCAGTGTCGCTGGCCCGTGAGGGGAGCAGGGCGCTTGGAATGAGCTTGCCGAGTTCAGATGACAGGGAAGCTGCAGTAGGGTGTCTGGGAGAGAGCTGGTATGAAGGTTGTTTGAGTCTGGTGAGAAAAAAGCGAGCTCAGTTGCCAAAACTCCAGGGATGTTGGCCTGTATGTGAGAACTGGGTATGAGGTAACAGAGCGGCCTGCCAGAACTGTGACAGTGTTATGCTGTCATTTGTGGTATTTGTATTCTGTGACATTTTTAAAAGGGTGGTGAAGTAGAGTTGTTAACATTTTATGTTTTGTCGACAGTGTCTTATTAAAAAGATCTCACACCCCCCTCACACACACACATGATCTTAAATAACTTAAGCAGGGTGTGGAATGTGGCGTTATCACAGGTGGACAGGGCTGTGTTCAGGGGGTGAGGGGTTCACCCCACAGAATGCGTCTCACAGCAGACTCTAATAGGATACATTTATTCCATTAAGATACACAGGTTTTTTTCCTAGAGACTGACTGTCAAATATGTAAATGATTGAAACAAGAATAAGAATTATGAGGAAAGTCTGAAAAAAAAACTGCATCAATAAAATTTGAAGAGGGATCGCAGCCAAATGACTCAACAGACTGAGGAATGTGAGCGGAAAGAAAGGACAGGGTTTAAGTGGAATCTGAGAAGCATCCGGAGGACTTTGATAGGAGAAACATCCAGATTATGAAGATTTTAAGTTGCTGAGCTATGAATTATCAATTGCTAACTGAGATTTGGAGGCCAAAATGTGCCTCTGCTAAAATAAGGGGGGAAAGATGGGAGCAAGTGAATCTGCTTATTTTTCAGAAAGCAATGTGAGAAGGATAAAGCAGGAACTAATGAAATTTTTACCCACAGAGATAAAAGATGAGGGGGATGGGATGGCTCTTCTCTGAGTAGACTTTTTATATATAGCTTCACTTTTGAGTCATGTTGATGTCTTGTTTAGTCAACAAAGATGAAGTCAAGTAAATATAAACAAATAAATGTGTGGGGTGGATACCATAACTGTATAACTGAAGGGAACAATTAAATTAGGTGGGCTTCTGGCCCCGGCAGGATGGCGAAGCTCATCTCTGTGCTGCTTCCACTGAAGACAGCCTTGAGCCCTGGAAGGGTTGAGACACTCCCAAAGAAGAGCCTTTCTGGTTGGAGAAAGAAGGGAAACTAGAGACTGGGGGACTGATTGCAGGAAGTGCACCATAGCACAGGTGTCCCAGGACACATACCACGTCTTTCCCAGTCCTCAGTCTAATGACAGGTGTCACACGGATACCCTCTCCCAATGATTGAAAGGGAGCCCTGCTAACAAAAGTAGGAGGCCAGGCAGTGCTAGTAAAGGGGAACAAATGGGAGCCAGGAAGAGCAGGACTCTGTTTTCACAGATTGAGACGCCTTCTTCATCTGGAAACCCAAGGGAGCCGGAAAACACTGGCCTAGAACCCTGGCCAGAAAGAGAATTCTTCCCTACCCAGAGGCACTGGCAGGGGACATCCTCCTACAGGAAGTTGCCTACAAGCACCCCCTTAACACACACACACACACACACACACACACACAGTCATCTAGCGAAGAAGCACTTGTTGTGCCTGCAGACAGATGAAGTACTTCCTGCCCCCATCCCCGCAGCCACACCAGCAGGGATCAGCAGGAGCCCGAGGCCTCGGATAAACCAAGCCGACCAAAGTAATGCAGTAAAGGATCTAATTCTAGAAGCTGTGGGAACTCAAATAGGATAAACCCAAAGAAATCCACGTCTAGATGTAACACCTAAACTTCTGAAAACCACAGACAAAGAAAATATTGTTCAAGTAATCAGAGGAAGCCAATGTGTTACTTAGAGAGTAGCACCAATTTGAGTGTCAGTAGATTTCTCATTTCAAACCTTGGAGTCTAGAAGAAGTGGTACATTTTTCAAGTGCTGAAAAATGTTCTGTCAGCCATGAATTCTACATTCAGTAAAGCTCTCCATTCACAAGAAAAAGGGATCCCTTTATTGATGAGAATGTAAATTAGTACAGCTAGTGTGAAAAACAGTATGGAGGTCAGACAGAAAACTAAAAATAAAACTACCATATGATCCAGCTGAACCTTTTGAGAATACATACTAGAAGAGGGAATCCGAGTTAGCGTACAAAAGAGATCCCTGCATCCTTGTGTTTTTTGTGGCACTACTCTCATTATTAAACCTATGGAATCAACCTAAATGCTTAACCACAGATTAGTAAATAAAAAAATGTGGTGTGTTTACCCAGTGGAGAATTATTTAGCCATCAAGAATGATGTCATGTCATTTGCAGGAAAATGAATGGAGAAGGAGGAAAATATTAAGCAGAATAAGTCAGACTTAGGCAGATGCATTTCCCCTCATATGGAGAATCCAGAGGGGATGAAAAGGGACAAGAAAGTAGAAGTGGCCTCTTAGAGAAAGAGAACAGGATGAGGGGGTAAGAGTATAGTAAGGAGAATATGTGATCAGAGCACATTGTGGAAAGGTCACAATGTCGCAGTGAAGCCTATTAATTTGTCTAATTACTGTGCATTTATAATTATAGCAAAAATGATTAGGAGAAGAAACTGTCTTTCATAAAGGAAGCAATAAAAGCATTCACCTATAAAAGAAAACTAAGAATTTGTGGTTAGCCAGTGTACCCTTAATAAGATGACATTGACCTGTTAGCCTGGCTTCAGTTTGTATATATGATAGTTAACTTTTTAAGGTCTTATAAGATAAATAATCTGATGCTGGAAACAATAGAAAGGGATGGAAGGAGGGGGGAAGAAGAGAATCAAAATGTATTATGTACACGCGTACCGATACCCTGCAGTTAGTATAAACATTATATACTGTACACACAGACTAACAAAAGTTCTAAAAATGCCAAAAACATGTATGATGAAAGAAGTGACCTGGAAGAATCTCAAGCAAGAAAGAACAATGGGGAAAGCAAAACTATGAGGAAGTGCAGTACATTATCCCCCTCTTAAGTCTGAAAATCAGACTTGATATTTGAAGCAGAGCTCCTTTTGTGGGAAATGTTGCAAGAAAAAGTGCAGAGGGGTGAAGAAGGGAGGGAAAAGGATGTGGGAGGCAAGCTTTCTATGCTTCTTGCTCAGAGATAAGTGTGATATGAGTAGATTAGGATGAGTTATGTGTGAATGGTAACACCCAGTTCAACCACAGTGCAAATAATGTGAAACTGTGTGTATACTCCAAAACACTATTAATAAACCAGGATAATATCTTGTGAACTGTTTAACCCACAGGAAGATAAGACAGATAAGTAATGAGAACAAGAGGAAACAAACAGAAAACTTGCAATAAAATGGTAGACAAAAGTGTCAATGATTACTTTATTGGTAAATGATTGAAATGGATCTCTTTCAAGTGCCTTTTAAGACCATTATTTCCAGAAAGAATTTAAAACATACAAATGAGCCAGCTAACAAAAACACATGACTCAACTCTGTGTTGTCACAGTTCAAATTCAATTACTTAAGTAGGTTGAAAGTGAAAGCATGTTAAAACAGAAAAAGGAGTAGACCATGCAGATGTAATTCAGAAGATGCAAGATGGCTGTGTGAATATCAAAGTAATTTAGAATGAAGAAAATTACTAGAGTCTGAGAGAGATGCTACATACGGAGAACAGTATCAGTCCGCAGGAAAACTCTGCACTCCTAAATGTGTGTGCACCAAACTTCAGTCTCAAAATACACGAGGCAAAAACTGATAGGACTAAAAGAGAAATGCATACATTAAAAATAATTGTTGAGGACTGAAAAACCCTCTTCTCACTAAGTGACACAAATGCTGTATAGAAAGCCAGCAAAGATATAAAAGATCTAAATGACACAATGAATAGGATCTAATTGCCATATATAATCCAGTCCATCCCCCCAAAATAGAACAAGTGTTTTTTTCAAGCGTCCATGGGTATTCAACAAGGTGGACTATATCCTGAGCCACAAGACAAAGCTTGACATTTGTAAAAGGACTGAAATCAACATATATCAAAATATATGGGATTGGGGCCGGGGATTTAGCTCAGTGGTTCTGGCACCTGCCTTGCAAACACAAGGGACCCGGGTTCAATCCCTATAACCACAGATAACAATGCGGGGACATGGAGACTCATGCCTCTCAGCAATCAGTACCACATACCACAGTGCCAGTGACTCATGTTTGTCATCCTAGCACTGGGAAGGGAGAGGCAGGAGGATTGCTGTGAGTTTAAGGCTGAGCTCAGGGCCAGCCTGAACTATAAAGCGAGACCCTGTCTCAAAAAACTAACAAAACAAAACAAAAAAACATGGATTTGAGGCAAAGCAGTGCAGAAGTTTTACAGTTTCCTCCCGAAAGCAGACCAGGGAACACTTCCCAACTCACTTTATGAGGCCATTGTTACCATGATACCAAATTCAGACTCAGGCAGAAGTTACGGAACAATCTCTCATGAACTTAGTGGAAGAAATCCTCAGCAAAATATTTGCAAAGCAAATGTAGCAATGCATAAAGGCAATTATATACTATGTGTGTACAAAGTGGGTTTTATTCTAGGCATGCAAAGCTGGCTCAGCATTTGAAAGTCAATCAAGGTACTGTGTCACACCAACAAGCTAGGAGAAAGCATACAATTAATTGATACAGAAAAGGCAACACATGAAAATCAACACCCTTTCATGGTTAAGGAAAAAAGCCTCTCCATGTTTGGACTGGGAGGACTGTCCTTGCTTACTGGAGATCGTGTGCAGGAGTACCTAGAGCATGGACCATGGGGTCCGGGGCAGAGACCTGATGGGGATGCCAGGCCCTGCAGTTAGTTACTTGTGGCCTCTAGAATCCATCCAGGTAGTACAGAGGGAAACAGTGCTGACGCAAGAATGGAGCTGACATTTCATGTGGCCAGATCAGGAAGCCAGCTGATCCAGAAACCTGTCCTTGAGCTGACAGGTTGCTCTGGGGGAGGAACAGAAGAGGGGTGCCATGGGATGCACATGGACAGCCCAGCAGTTGCAGCCTGGCTGTGGTGTCCTGCAGACCTAGGAGGTGCACATGCCCGATGCATGTTTGGCTGTGCACGTCCTACAGGTGCCAGGGCTTGGTTGGCATGGGGCAGTTCCCTCTTCTAGTGTGAAAAGAAGTTCAGAAGAAAGAAAAAATAGTTTAAAGAGAACAGGTTAAAAAAATGAGTCAAGAGAGTTGGTACTTCTTTAATTTCTCAAATTTTAAAGGCTCCCCTGTTACAACATCATAATTAATGGTAGAATGCCAAAAGTTGCCACCTGCGGTCAGGAGTAGGACAAAGATTCTGCTCTCATCACTCTTGAATCATAGGGAACTAGAAATTCTAACTAGTTCAATAAGATAAGAAAAAATTTAAGGTCCTCATACATGGAGTAGAGATGAAGAAATAAAGGTGTCCCTATGACATGGTCTGCTATGTAGAAAATCTTTCAGAATCCGCCAAACAATCGGACAACTCCAAGAGTTATGAAATGAGTGTATATAGGCCACAGGACGAAAGATCAACACACCCAATCAATGACATTGAATATCAACGAGCTGAAACAAAAACCTCAAAAGCATGATCCATAAGAGGACAAACCTCATCAGAAATAAACACTTTTATGTAGAAAATAGAAGCTATAGTATGGGAAAAATTATTTGCAAACCCCATTCAAAGAACACTTAAAATATAGTAAAAAACCCTCAAAATTTGGCAGTTAGAAAACTAAAAAAGACAAGCCAACCCAATTAGAGAAATTTTAGCCAAGAGTATATACAACAGCAAATAAGTACATGGAAGGACAATCCTGTATCATTAATTAGGGAGATTGCAAAGTGAGCCCACAGTGAGCCATCCTTACCCAGGAAGACACTCACACAAAAAAGGGTGACACCAGTCTTACTGGCAAGGATATAGGGAATCTGGGTTTCTTGTATATCGCTCCTGGGAAAGTGACATAATACACTACTTTGGAAATAGCTTGGTAGCTTCCTGTGAACCTAAATTGTCATATGACTCAAGTTATACTCTGGTGTTTATCCCAGGAGAATGGAAACTTATGTTTATAGAAAAAGAACATTCATAGCACTGTTTGGAGTGGCCAAGACTAGAAACACCCCAGATTTGCTAGGTACGTCATAACAAATTGCAGTACATCTACAGCAGGGAATACTATCCTGCCATAAAAAAGAAAGAACTAGTGATACAGTGAAGAATCTTAGATGTGTCTTCAGGGAATGATGTTGAGTGAAAGATGTCCATTCCAAATGGTTAATACTGTATGGCTCCACTTCGGTAACATTTATAAAATGACAGAATTATAGAGATAGAAGATAGATGGGTAGTTGTCAGAGGTTAGGGAAATGTAGAGGGGAAGAAATGAATGGATTATAAGAAGGGGAGACAAGGAGTTTTTGTGGTGGCGATATTCTGTGATTTGATACTGGTAAAAATTAAATGGATCTATGCATGTGATAAATTCATCGGACTCTACCTGCTCAGGGGTGGAGGTTGGCATCCACCTGCAAACAAACAGAACTGAGTGCATGGAAAACTGGTGGCATCTGAATGGGACATAGCACTGGTGGCTTATATCCATGCCAACATTCTGGTTCCAGTAATTGCCCTCCACTTACTCAAGATGTTCCCATCAGCTAGGCATGGTGGTATACACCAACACTCCCAGCACTTGGGAGGCCAGGGCATGAGGATCACTGCAAGTCAGAGGCCAGCTTGGGCGGCATAGCAGGTTCAGGTTCAGCCTGGACTACATAGCAAGACACTATCTCAAAGGCAAAGAAGATAGCTGTTTCCATCAAGAGAACTGTATAAAACCGAGAAGCTGAAGAACTGGATGGGAAACACATGGTACCTTCTACATTATTTCTTGGGAAATGTTTTATGGAAAGTTCTGTCCTTGGAACCTGTAGTCTTCTCAAAACAAAACATTAAGATTTTAATTCAGATAACTTTTGAACATAGTGCACTGGAGTTTGTTGGAAGGAAAAAATCTTGACCCTTACTCAGTGGGCTTGTTTTCAGTGGAGAACTCTGCAGTGATTCTACACTGTGTCGCTGTTCCATTGGTCTGACGGAAGAGTGTTGGTGTATTTTTCCTCAATGAAGGAAAAGGGAGGTTTCGATGGGATGGAGGATGAAGGCAGAGCCCTTGGGTGTTGGTACGAAATTAGAAGAATTAGTGAGACATAAATCTGGGTTTAAGAGCTATCATTTCCCTCACTCTGGATATCGGAAGAGCACTGCATGTGAAGACAGTTCAGTAATAACGAGCATCCCTTTCCCTGGGTCTTGGTTTCTAAATACCTATCCCTGACTGGAAGAAACCAGCTTTCCTTGAAAACTGGCTGGTTCTAAGCTAAAAGGGGAGATTTCCAGGACGAGTGTGGACACTTCATTTGTAAAGGAGTAAAGAAGTATTCAGAGCAATTGGGTGTGGAATTAGTGAATGATTGAGGAGCCCCCAAAGGGGCTTCCATGGCCTAGATCTAAAAGACCAAGTTTGGGCAATAAAATGAATAATGATAGGCATGATTAAAATGAATAAGGAATGAAATACCAATTTTTTTTTTTAAAAAACAATCTAAGTCCATTCTACTATAAAGACAAAGAATTATACAGGAATTTGAGTAAAAGGAAGCTGTCCTTGCAGACAAGTGCCCATGGATACAGGGAGAATGATAAACTGTCCTTCTGACTCCAATGTGAGCCCTCGAGGCCTCCAGAGGCCTCTGTATTTGAGACGGGACCCAGCTTGGGCAACAGGGAGGTGGAAGGGCCCGGAAGAAGGGATCTAGTGGAGGAAGTGAGGCCATCCGGGTGTGGGCCTGAGGGAGTTTGGGGCGCTCATCCTTTGCTCTGCCTCTTGGTTCCTGTGTGGGGAGCCAGCCTCCTCCACAGGTTTCTGCTGTGCTGTGCTGCTCCACTGAGGCTGAAAGCAGCGGGGCCGAGCAGCCGTGGACTGGAGCTCCAGAAACCATCAGCCAGCCCAGGGGAGCTTTTCCTTGATTAAGTTGATTGCCTCAGTTAAATCTGTGCCAGATGCGAGGCTGACCAGCACAACGGTTTTGCCTTTGTCTAACTAGTCAGGTTTACGAACTGATCTAAAACCGTCAGGGGAAAGACTTTGAGGAAGTGATAAGCTGGCTGGCCACAACAGCCCTTGCACAGATTATTTCCTGAGTGGTAAGGCTGCAAGACCAGCCCATGTACCCCGTCTTCCGGAGTGCTGAAGGCCCTCAGGATGAGCGGCTGTGGTACACAGGAGGAGAAGGGACCCTGACACTGGTCTCCAAGCTGTGGGAATGTTTCTGTCTCTGGTCAGCAGAGTAGCGGACTCTATTGGCATCCATGTCCTGATACCTTGAATCTGTGGCTGTTACTTTGCATGGCAAACAGAAACTGTGTAATCATGACTATCCTTTCAGGGAAAGCAGAGTAGGTCAGAGTGATGTGATGGGAAAGGGCTTATCTGTCCGCACCAGCTGTGAAGATGGAAGGAGGACCCACGAGACGAGGAAGGCAGGGTGCCCAAGGAAGCTGGTCAGCCAGGAAGTGGGTCCTCTCTAGAACCTGGCAGCCCCGTGGGACATGGCATGAGCTGCAGAACCATGTGGTAATGGAATGGGGTTGTATTAGGCCACCGGGGTGGTGGCCATGTGTTCCAAAGGCAGTTTTCCTTACAGAGAAAGCAATATAGAAGATGACTGCTGGGGAGGAGGAAAAGGGACAGGGCCAAGGCCGACAAGCTTCCAAGCAGGCCTGCTTCTGCTAACCTCGACAGGGGAAGCCTCTGTCCTGTTGCCTCCGGCCAGGCTGTGCACCAACTTTTGTCAGTCGGCCCCCAAAGACAGTGAGTCAGGGCGGAAGTGCAGGCAGGCCTGGGGTGGAAGGTCCAGGCAAAGGAGCGCAGGCGGAAGCCCAGGGAGCGCAGAGATGTGTGAAGAGTGGGGTTGGTGGCATGGAAGCCAGACTGGGTGTTGTGAGTGATGGAGGAGGAACTGGACGAGGGTAGACAGTACCACACAGGTAAGGGCAGACCCGAGAGCTCTGGGCACTTTGAGCAGTCATTTCTTCCTGCCTGTCCTCCCGTTCCTGACACCAGGCTCCGCAGGGAAGGAAGGAGCCCAGCTGGGAGAGGAGGCGGCCATGCGGGTGGGAAGGAAGCTGTGACGGAGGATTTGTGCCATGGGCCAGCTCTTGTCCTTCCTGTGGAAATGGCACCAGAAGGACGGCGATGTGTGTGGCACTGACGCACAGCAAGGATGGGCATAGGTGGGTGGGGGACTGAGGCTGTGGCTCTCTGGGCTTACCAGTGAGAGGACCTGTCACTGCCGGGACCCAGGACAGGTACCAGGCTGAAAGGCACACAGCCAGGGTGGTGGGAGGGTAGAGCACAAGGATTAAAGCCTGAACAGAAGCTGCTCTAGCCCCAGAAGCAGGAGACCCAGAGACCTACGTGGAGTTCACATCCTGCCCTCCCAGCCTGTGAAGGCGGGTGCTCCTCCCAGGGGATGGAGGAAGGACCCTCAGGACTGGGGTGGAAGGTCATAGGCAAAGGGCCGCAGGTCTGATACAAAGGCCATCAGACCCTTTGCTCAGCCTGGCATCAGCTTGAGCAGGAACGGCACAGTGGTCCGTTCCTCTAGTTCTAGCACTCGGGAGGCTGAGGCAGGATTGCAAGTTTGAGGCCATAACATCATGACATCCTGTCAGAAAAAAAATGAGAGCAAGGGAGAGGGAGAAAGAGAGAGGATACGGAGGGAGGGCTGGAGAAGGGAGGCAAAGCCTTCAGAAATCCAACTGTGGTTTTCAATCTAAGATCCTATACACAGCCAAATTGTTAATTGAGTGTGAGGGTAAAAGCAATTTTCAGACATGCAAAATCTCGAAATATTTTATCCTCACATGCTTTCTTAGGAGGAGACAAGAGGCTGTGCAGAGGCAAAACAAGAAAAAGGGGAATATGGAATCCAGGAGGAGGAGCTGCCGCTCAGGAAAGCAGCAAGGAGCGGGTCGGTAGGATGTGCCGCAGGGTCCCGCAGAGGGGCTGGTGAGAGAGCGTCAGGTCAGCACTGGGGATGAGAGGTAGATTTTAAGTGAGGGGCTTGTACCCTGGGGAAGCTTTCTTCAGGCAGGGATGTGTTATCTGGCCCAAGCGGCACCGCAGTGGGCAGAGGTTATGGCACCACAATACCGAATCCTGACTCCGCAGGGAGGACGGAAAGCTAACTCTGCATTACCTTTCCGAGGCCATGAACCACTGATATTACAAGTCGGTGAATCAGGAGGTTGCTGTAAGGACGAGCCTTGAGAGCTCCGTTGATTGTGCTGAGGGGATGGAGTTGGCGGGTTTTTGGGAAGGTGGGCAGAGCACTGTTGGCCTTGAGCGTGTCTTTACTATTTTATACTATGTGTGTATCTCCTTTGATTAACATATTTTGCCAGTTGAAATGACAACTCACTAAACATTTTAGTAGACAAGCAACTCTGGTCAAAGAAGGAAGGAACGTGGCTCAGTGCGAGCCGGGCCTGGGTCTGGGCAGCGGACTCCTGTCTGCCGTGAGGAGGCTGGGCCCTCTCTCCTCTTGCACCTCCTTCCCCTCCTTTCTCATTGCTGGTTCCTCAAGGCTGCAGTGGTGCAGTGGCCCTCTCTAGTGATAGACTTCATACCCGTTGCCTGGTGGCATCAGCCTGGGCAGAATGAGCAGCCCTATGGCAGAACACTGCTGAGACGGCAGTCAGAGCCCAGGCCCAGCCCTGTTCGGATATGTCAGTCCCAGTAGCGCAGCTCTCTTGAGAATTAGGTGGCCAGCTCCGGGAGGCGGCAGCACTGTCCAACTGCCCATTTCCCCTGTGCTAGATTACAAGATCTTATTGAGTCAGGGAGTGAAAAGGGGGCTTGTGCTCAGGGAAAGAGAGCCCCAAACAGAAGTGGATCTATAGGGGCAGTGAAGCAGTCAGACTGAAGGAGACAGGGAGACCCAGGCAGGTCTGATGGGCATGAGGTGGTGAAGGACAGCAGGCCAGGTGGGTGCACGCTGTAGCAGGCTTCTCCGGCCCATACCTGACCCCTCTTGGACCCCTTGCTGCCCCTGCGAAGCTCTCTGCTGACCTTCCCGAGCCCAACCCGGCCCAGTTCCTTTTCTGAGCCTCTCCCGACACCATGAAGGTCCTCCTTGTTAATTTCCCACCAGAGCACTCTGTTGGAAGTTGGTATGGCTTAGTGGCTGAAATCACTCCAGATGCCTCTGACAAGGAGCAGGAAAATTGGCAATTTGCTGAGGTCAAGGGCTGGGTACCGGGATGCTGGCTGCACAGTGTGCTCCTGGCTCCTCCCTGCTGCTGATCCAGCTTGGCTCCAGCTGCTTGCTGAGCCTCAACAAGGCAGCATGAGTTGAGGAGCTGGGCCTCGGCACAGCCATCCATGACTGTCTGCTACCCAGCTGCTGGAATCCCTGGCGTGCTGGGCTCTGTGGGACCTGCCAGGGTGAGGAAGCCTAGCTTAGGAAGCTGTTCTGCCCACAGGCAGACAGCACCTGCAGCCTAGCACTGGTAGGAGTCTGTGCCTGAGGTGACAGGGTGCCTGAAAAGAGGCAAAGTGGCTGGGCAAAACTGAGAGTTGATCAAGCTGGCAGCCATTGTCTATCTTTCCAGCTGCCCCCTTTATGTCCCAGGACTCGTGCTGGGGGTGCACAGCTGGGTAAGCCCCCCACAGCCTGTGGAGATCAGCCATGCAGTCCTGGTACTGACTGCAGGGGCCAGACTTCAAGGTGGATAAGTGCTCCCAGGCATGCCGGGCAGGGAGCATGTGGTCCCGGCAACTGGGACAGTAGTGCTGGCCACTCCGCTGCTATTTCTGCCTTTCTATGCTGTGTACAGTGCTGGGAATTGGATCAGAGCCTTGTCCGTGCTACACTTGTAGCCTTCATGTGTAATTCATCTGACCCTGTTTTTATTTAAGTGTATGTTCACCTACATTTAAGTAAACAGGAGCAGATGTTTTATAACCAGATATTTTGACTTCATAATGTATCGTGGACTTTTCTTGGCAGTGGAGTATAATGATCCATCTTACTTTTTAAAAATCTGTGTAGTATTTTTATTCCTTAGATGTAACCATAATTTAAGTATTCCCTTCCTGTTGGTGACTAGTGTTTTGCTGTTATAAACAGTGCTGTCGTAAAAATCCTTTAATCTACATCTCTGTATCCCTATCTGTTTCCTCGTGACAAGATACGCTCATTACTGATGCCAATCCACTCCTCCAGCTCACCCCCTGAAAGGTCTCATCGATTCCCACGCATCCGACGGTGCACGAGGCCTGCACCCAGCACAGCCTCCTTTTATCTCTGCCAGTCCGATAGGCAAAGCAAATCTCAGGTGTTCTTTGGATTTTTTTTTTTTTTTATGGATTAATGGTGGGGCTGGGAGTCCATCCCTGAGTTTATTGGCTACCATCCGTGATGCAGGTTCCAGAAGTCACATGGCCGAGGGTGGGGATGTGGTGGCAGGTACTCCAAGGAGAAGGAGTGCTGTGCAGAGGCAGAGCTGTGAGCGGCATGGCCCTTTGGAGGGGCTGCTGGCTGCTGGCTGGCTTTGGGGAACAGTGGAACACTAGGGAGACCTGGCCAGAGCTCTGAGCCCCGAGTATGACACATGGACAATGTTGGGCACCACTGACGGACCCCACAGGATCAGGGTGCCTGCCATCAAGAGCTCTTCCAGTACAGTGTGGCATAGCCTCCAGCAGGCCTGAACTCCCTCACCATGTCCGCAGGTGGCAGGAACAGATGTGACACGGCCATGTTCCCAAGCAGATGGCAGTGTGGAGGAGTAGAAAGAGGAAGCTGTTAGGTGCCAACCTGGATTTCCCTCTCAGCCTGCTGCTTGAGCTAGTGTAGGTTGGTACATATAGGGGAGGGAGGAGGCATGTCACCTCTACACCTGGACATCAAGCAAGGAGACGTCCAGCCACCAGAGGTACTGTCAGCATGAGTGCAGTGTCGTGCAATCCTGAACTGCTGGCAGACAGCGTTTTAGTCTCCAACGTCACGTGGACTCGCACCCTGGCCTCAACTCTTCTAGTTTGTGTTCTATAATTTGTTTTGTGTTTTATTTTGTGACAGGGTTTCACTAAGTTACCGATGCTGACCTCAAACTCTTGATCCTCCTACCTCAGCCTCCAAAGTAGCTGGGATTACAGGTGTGCACCGCCTCTCCCAGCTCTAAGATATGTAGGAGTTAATTTCTTCAACAGAACTGTTGTTGGGGATGATAATCACGACAGTGGTAATTTCTTCCACACTTACTGTCGTCAGATCTGGGTTAGACACGCATTTTACACCGATCTCTGCATCTCTGACGCCTCACTGCAATCTGTAAGGAGAGTCCCTTCGTCGTGTGTGAGAGCAGTTCAAACCTTTCTGATGAGCTTCTCAAGCCCAGCAGTTCTGTGAGATCTAAGGCTTTTTAACCGTTTCAAAGCTCCATGTATCAGGATTATGTTAAAACTTCTAGGTTTTGTCCTTGGCTCCAGCAAGCTGTGCTTTGGACACCGCTCAGCGTGCGGCATTGGTGTGTGCTGGCTGCCCAGGGACAGCTGGTCCGAGGAGCTCTCCTTACCTTGTAGACAGGTACATCAGCCAGGCTGTCACCATCACCCTGCACACACACTACTGCTGCCCTTGACCGCACTGCAGAGTGTCACCTGCCCTGGCGTGACGCTAGGACTGTTACTTCTAACTCCAGGCCTGTTTTATTTATGAGATAATGCTTATTAGCTGTCTGTGCGTATGTTGAGCTGTATTTGTGGATATGAAAATAGAACCTTTTAGAAAATGCCTTTTTAAAGCCCCAAACATTAGGATTATGTTAAAACCTCTTGGTCTTCCCAGTGCTGTGACATTTCTTGTTTGCATTTGCACAGCTTGGAGAGCAAATATACGCTCAGGGTTACAGATTTATTTTCCATTCTCATTTTTGTAGTTCGTGTCTTAGCTCATCTGGGCATTCAGTCTTCGCAAGGAGCAAAATACTTATTTGAATTTGTTATTTTTCTTTATACCAAGTTTTTAAAATAAAACCTACTTGGTGGAGAAGGGTCTGGTGTAGGAGGAAGACAGCAGGACCCGAGTCTGAGCTGGGCGCCCAGCTCCAAGTGGTGTAGACAGGTGCATTGCCTTGGGCTGGCAGACAGTGGCTGCTTGAAGTCACAATCCCCCTCCTGTGGGTAGCACCCTGCAAGAGGGAGGTCTTTTCTGGGAGAGTCTTCTACAGCCTTTAATGAACACTCAGCAAGAGCTCTTTATGGACTTAATAGTGGTAATTTTAGCAATAAAGGAGGAATTATTTTTAATCCAGGTAATAATTTATACTACATATACATTAAAGTATATTATTTCACAGAATCCAGGAATCTGCCAATATCTTGAAACTGTTTTAAAATTTGAAAGTGGAATCCATAGACCTTGACAAATCCATAGGAGTTGACAAACCGTGAAGAAAATTTATCGGTGTGAAGGAAAAGAGAAGAAAGGTAGGTCTGCGGTTTGCAGTAAGAATTGACAATAGGTACTGGACTGGTTTCAAATTATTTCAGGTAGCAAAGAGGGTCCATGACAGAGGTGGATGTGGACATGATGGTTAGAAAGTTTATCTAATAGCTCTTCTTTGTTATTTTTCTAAAACTTCTTTTTAAAATTTTCTTTAAAAAAAAAATCTTAAACTTTCAAAGATGGAGTAGCTAGGAATCTTAACACAGAGTCAAATTCTACTGTCCCACTGTCATTCCACATTTTGAAGCAGGAGAGTCAGAGTCATGTTACATGAGCTGGTGGTCTTGGGGGCGGGGTCCAGCCCTGGGGACACGTGCCCAGGACATGCAGTTTCCTTCAGGCTCACCTAGAGCTCTTGCCATCCTTTTGTTCCCGTGGGGCCTCCTAGGAGAGGGTGCTGTCTGTGCACTTCCTACCTCCCTACCCCTTCAGTGTGGGGAGTAGAGAAACACTTCTCTGGACAGTCTCCTGTGACTTTGAGATCAGCTCGAGGTTTTGCCTGCGGTCCCAGGAATCATACAAAGAGGCCATTGCCAAGATCCATTGCGGTCCTCACCACCCCAAAGTGTTGCTCCATCTGGAAGGAAAGGCCAGGAGGGCAGCGTCGGCATGACCTTTGGCCCTTCTAACTGCTCCACAGGTGCTTCGCTGTACTTTTGAGTATTCAGTGTTGTATTAGGGTAGGGGCACTCATCAGTGGCATTTTATTGCTGTGACAAAATATTTGAGAAAATTGACTTACAAGACGAGAAGTTTAGCTGCTCACCTCATGGCAGCCAGGAGGTACAGAGGTGCAAAGGGGTGTTGCTAAGTCTGAGTCCTTCAATCTAGTCACTTCCCAAAACCCATCAGCCAGAAACCACGCCAGATATGCTTCTGAAGGACAGTTTGGTTCAGCCATGACACGGCGAGGAGGACCTGCCAGCTCCTTGAGAAGCTGTCCTTCTGCCCGAGTGGTGACCTTCAGATTGGGAGAGCCCTGAATGTTCTTCTCCTTCCCTGAAGTCCCATTCTGGGACAAAGCACCTGTCTGTCCTCGTCTACTTCCCACTGAAGAGAACCTGTGGATCATTCTGCCGAGGATTGTGATCACCCTAAATCATTCTGGATTCCTTTGTAGTATCCAGCACTTCAACAGAGGTGAATTTTGAAACCTGTATCTCAAAATCCTAAGAATCACATTTTGAAAAGACATCTTGTATAAAACTTGATAATGGAGCTGGCAATGTGGCTAGCATATAAGTGACCAAGGACTGTGCCAGTCTGGGCTCTAAGGCCGGAGGGCCTGGGAAGTCCTTCAGGAGCAAGTTTTGTAGTGTGCCCTAGAGGGTGCAGGAAGGCTGTGCTGGCCCTCTTTTCTCCTTCTAAAGTCAGGGAGATCCCCACCTTGGTTAGGAGTGTGCTGGCCTTACACAATCAGCAGAGAGCGATGGATGGGGTGACTCTGAAAGTCCTCTGAGCTCAGCAGCCTCCAGAGTGCACCTGCACAGCACAGGCACTGTGCCAGGTGCTGGAGGCATGGCACTAAGGGGCTGGGCCCTGCCCTGCAGTCGCCACCTGCAGGAGAGGGTAAAAGGACGCTTGCCTCAGTGCTTGACCAGGGTGGCATTGGTGGGAGTGTGTCAGCTTGGAGGAGACCGCGTCCCACCTCTTCCTTTCTGAGTTTGTTCTGGGATATTGGCAGGAGCTGGGCTGCTAGTCCTGTAAAGTGAGCCGATACTGGATGCCTGCGACATCCGGGCTGCTGAAAAGATGCAGCAGGGCCCTTATTCGAGAGTGTTGGTCTCACAGGTAACATGGCCAAAATGGAGGCCCTAACAGAGGCTGTTGAGGGGTATGGAGATGTGATATGGGCCTTCTTCCTCCTCGAGGGTCACAGGAGCTGCCAGGCTTGGGGTGCCACCCGGGACATGCAGGAGTGGGAGTGTGCAGCAGGCAGCTTGTTGTGCCATGTGACGAGGGTGTAGGGGGCAAAAGGCAGCAGGATCACAGGCGTGCCAGGCTGGGGCAGTGCTGCGGACAGCTGAGGAGGACTAGCCCCTGGGTAAGAAGGGCTGTGCCGAGCACCAGATTTGGCTGTGAGTTAAGTGCTCTCATCATAGAGATAAACACCTGAGACATCAGCTTGTGTGGAAGGGTTTCCTCTGGCCCTGACTTGCAGTTCAGTCAGTGGTGTCTGGGCTCTGTGGCGGAATAAGCCTGCTCACCTCATGGTAGCAGGAAAGAAAGAAAGAGTAGGGCTGGGTCCCCGTGTCCCCCTCAAGGCCCTTCCACTAGGCCTTGCCTCCCAAGGGCCCCTTAATGCTTCTACCACCTCCCAAGAGCGCTGCAGACCTTCAGGGGCCATTCTAGGTGTAGAGTGTGTCGGGCAGCCTGAGAATGGAGAGAGGCCTTAGCATGTTGGAGGAGCTGGGCAAAGCCATCGGCAGGGAAACAACAGTGGGAGAGAGGTGCCAGGCAGGGAGGGCACTCTCAGAGCACCCGCCTCCCATTCATCACTCAGTTTAAAGGGACTGAACGGCAGCTGGCTCCAGTCCAGGGAGAGTCCGTGCTACAGGTAGGCCCAAACTGTCCCGCAGGGGCTTTCACTCAGTCTTTGTCAAGGACTGGCCCCTGACGTCTGCCACCATGTGTCTCCCTCATTTCTCCTGCCGCCCCACGTTATTGGCGCCCACATTTTCTGGTGACCTGCTTCAGGAGGGGACTCTGAGAATACTCAAGAGAGAGTTCTCAGGCAGTTGCCCTGGGGCTCCTTTTTTGGTTTATATGCAGGTAGCTGCTGATACTGACCAGAGAATGCTGAGTGGGATAAGCCAGACCCAGAAGAGCATCCACAGTAGCTGGGGAAGCAAAAAGACTCAGCCTCAGAGAAAAAGAGGGTGCAGATGTGGCCACGGGGTAGGGTGGGAGGTGGGTCATCGGTGCCGCAGGTAGTGATACTGCCGCCCTGTTCAGTGTAGGCACTGGAGGCCAGAGCAATTTATATCTCAAAGCGAGTAGAAGAGTCCAGAGACCCCAGCACATAGAAATGCCACGTGTTGGAGGAGATGGAAGTGCTCACCGCCCTGCTTTGATCACTTTACACTCTGCTAAATGATTGTACTACACTCCACAAGTATGTCCAAATATTACATATCAATGAAATTTTTAAAAGTGGAACAAAACATTTTAAAAGAGCTCATTTATTCAGTTAAAAATAATAGTAATAAACCTATTAAATGTTAATAGTCATAACATTTGTAATGAAAAATGACTTTTTAAAAATGAAACAAATTGTGTGGTAATAAGCATGGCCCTGGATTTTTGCTTTTTGAGATAGGCTCTCACTGTGCAGCCCATGCTGGCCCTGAACTTGAAGCGTTCCTCCCGCCTCAGCCTCCCAAGGTCTGTGATTACAGTTGTGCACCACCAGCCCAGCTCATGGCCCTATTTTAATGTAGACCAGTCCCCTTAACGTCTGGTTTTAGGAAGAGGGCTGGCTTGTCCTGTTGACCTGTGCGTCTGCCCCTCTATGAGTGGCTGGGCTCCATTGAGCCTTTAAACATGCTTATCTCCTATAAGTTTGTAGGTGCAGAGGGGTTTTAGAGACCGCCTGTGGGCCCCGTGCCATACTTGCAGCAGACACCCTGGCCCCTTCCATGACATTTCCCTTAAGGGTCTGCATGTCACTAGTCAGTGGTCCCTTTCCCCTCCATTTCCCATTTCCCATCTCCCCTTGGGTGCTGGTGACCAGAGCATGTCACCTGCACTTTGCCTTTAAGATTCACTCAAACTCTGTTTCCTTCTCTCCTGCCTTTTTATTCTGAGGATCTTCATTTTAATCTATAGTGTGGGGCTGTTAATAATTCTTGATGTACAGCGTAGCCATGAGGATTAGTGACTCACCACATAATAACTGCTTAATAAATAGGAGCTTGCCTTATTGTTATCACAGCATTTCTTGGCTTCCGGAATTGAAGGCTGTTATTCCTGTCAGCCACTAGGTATGCTAGAGATGTCCCTATGTCAACTAGGGATTTGAAGGAAATCTGGTTGGCTCGGATACATGAGGGTCTGGCTTGAGAAGGCAGAGGGTCCTGGGTGTGGCCCTGGTGCCTGGGCTGGGTTGGGCCAGCTGCCCAGATCTTCTGGCACTTGACCTCCATTCCCAGTGGCCGTAACAGAGGGGCTCCTGGAGAAGACAGCGAGTGACCACCCAGTCAGCCCCCTGCCACTATGTCACCTGCACTTTGCCCTTTAAGATTCACTCAGACTCTGTCTCCGCCTCCCCTGCCTCCCACTGCCCATCCTCTTTCTCCCCCCACCCCGCTATGGAGTAGGCTACAGGTCTTCAGTCACCATCCACAGTGTCCCATCAAACTTGTTCCATTTCGGTTGTTTTAGGCGTTGCAGAATCCTGTTGACACCTATTTCCGAGCCTCCTGCAGCAAGGCCCTGTGGGCTCGCTCCTCCAGACGGGGTGTAACTGAGAGACAGTGCTCAGCTGGAGCACTGCTGCGGGGGTGACCATCTGGCACCCTCTGCCCAAGGAAAGGTGACCTCAAGGGGCCTGGGAGGAAGATAGGGTGGTCCTGCCAATGTGCGACCCACACATCCACCTCTTCCAGGCAAAAAGGTGGTCACAGCCTTCTGTGATCACAGCCACTCTCACTGCAGACCTGCAGATCTGTGGCTGCTACATCTGATCCTTGCTGATAAAGATCCCCCTTTAACCATTCATTTCTCTAACCTCTGAGCTCAGGTGCACCTAAGAGTTCCCCTTCTGTGGGCCAGCCATGTTTACCCATTTGCCCATGCTTGGTTCAGCACACTGTGCCAGGAGCTCCACTCCACTTATCTTGCTGCAGTGATGGGGGCCTAGGGATCTAGGGAGCCCTGGGCTGTGGGGTGGGACTCCCCAGCCCTGGAGAAGCAGCAGGGTGACCTCCAAGTCCCTGGGCTGAGGAGCAGGTGTGGCTGCTTTCTGGGCCTTGCTGGGATCAGGGGTGCTGATCTCCAGTGCTCACTCCAGGGGATGCTCTCCTGCCCCTTGGCCTCGGCTCCCACCAGGTATCCTCAGTAGGAGGAGGCTGAGGTCACCCACCGAGGCAGTATTGGAATGAGTGATTTGTTCAGCCTGCCTAGCTGCATCCAGGAGCGGGGACACCCTCCCCTTGTGAGGAAACACAAAGGAAGGGGAGGTGGGAAGCAGACACCCCAGTGCATCCAGCCTCCTCTGGGTGGGCTGCCTCTTGCTGTGAGGTTCCTTTGAGTGTGGCCTGGGCCCTGGCAGGCCCTCTGAGCTGTGGAGCCACCAGCCTCAGGATCAGGGATCTGCCAGGTCTTGCCCTCTGGAAGGACAGCGGGCATGTCGGCCTCAGAATGAGTCTCCATGTCTCCTCTGTTCAGGAGTGGAGGCTCCTAGTTCTAGTGCTGGCCAAGAGAGAGTCAGACAGGAAAGCAGCACCTTGAGCATGGTGCAGTGAACTACAGAAGCCTACAGGGGCTGAAGAGTTCTGTGCTGTCAGCGAAGTGGATATAAAGACCCAGGAATCAGCCTTGCTTAGGCGAGGGAAAGAGTCCCAGCCAGCCATGTGAAGCAGGTCCAGTGGCCAGAGGTGGGTGTGGGGAAAGGAGAGCCTGGGGCATGGAGGCTGGACCTACAGAGGGGCAAAAACTTGGCCAGCTGGGCTGCAGGACTCTTTGAGCTCTGAAAGGTCGTGTGCTGGTGACGGGCTGTGAGAAGGGACAAACGAAGCAGAAGACCCGAATGTTGCCCTTGATGCTGCAGATGAGGCGACAGACACTAAGCAGGGCCCAGGCCATAGTCACCCTGTGCCATGCCCTGGGTCTAGAGGGACAACCTCTTGGGCTTTGGCAGTTTAGAAACCTGATGCCCTAGAACCTGTGCTCCTCAGTGCCATGGGGCCGTGACTCTGGCTCTGCTGCTTTGGACTGGCTGCCTTGCTCCTGCCCAGCCCCTGCTCTGGTGGGTGCCTGCCGCAGCGCACTGTGCCCATCGCCCCTGACTCTGCACATGGCACTGTGTGGTCCTTGCTCTCTCTGGTCATCACTGCCCTAGGATACAGGCCCTTGCAGCAGGACGGCCCCACTGCATCTTCCTTCCTTTCTGTCTGTGTACCTGCGTCCTGCAGGCTGTCTAAGCTGAGGACCCTATGAGTGTCAGGAACATCATTTATGTGAAGAAGCTTGTTGCCACAGCAACCTGAGCATTTGGCCTGGTACGTGGTCTGCAGGCTCCATCCAGGTCCACAGAAAGTGCTGGCAGGGAAGGGTGGTTCAGCAGGCTGGTGCCTGCTCCTGAGTTAGCAGTTTGCTGGTCATGTGGATGGAGGAACCGGCCGGAGGGCTAGATTGGCAGCCACAAAGGCACGGTTGGCCAGACCCCTGACATTGGTGACAGGCTGTCCCTCTGGGTTCTCAGGCTTAACTGCGGTCACTATTTCCCTGCAGCCTGCCCTACCTATGCGAAGAGCCAGTCAGAGAGACTGCATTGACCCAGAGGCCTCTGGCTTGTTGTTGAGGCTTCCCTGGGACATGTGACAGTTGCTCAGGGAGGGGATGGGCTTTCCGCAGGCTGAGAGAAGCCACGCTTACAGTGGGGGAACCCAGGTCTTATCAGCACTCTAGAGAAGTACTAAATAGCTAAAGCAGGGCTGGAAGCCCAGCTACATGCTAGGCACAACAAGCCCTCACCCTCAGGGCTTAGAGGCAGCTGTGTTCCCCACACAGATGCAGTGGTCCTGCAGGGCTAGGTGACACAGGCACTTTGTCCCTAAGCAGGCTTTTGGACGGGTTGCAGCATCCCACCTACAAACAGGTGTAGTAGTGAGCTTGAGACCCTCTGCTGGGGGATGAGGGGTTGCCTGGGCTCCCCAGGGTGACCACAGGGGCTGAGGCTCCAGATCCTGGCCCTACTCTGCACTGAGCAGCAGACTTGGCCTCTGACAGAGGGTGCCCCCACTGCGCCTGAGCAGGGAGCCGGGGAGCCCACTCTTCAGGCCTCCAGAGCCAACACTGTGAGACAGTGTGTGCTTATGTGACAACTGCCAAGCAGTGGTGTTCTCGCTTTCCTTTTGTCCTAACACTACTCAGGGCCCTGGCCTTCCCTAAAGGGACAGGAAGGGATGGCAGCAAGGGGACAGAGCAGGACTCCTGCCTGTAGCTCTGTATTTCCCAGTGGAGGAGGAGGTGAGGGACTTTGTAGGAAGTGTTGTGTGGGATTTTGATTCAGCTGGTAGGGGAGAGAGGGTAGCTTTATTTACAGCTGCTGGGTGTATAGTCCCTGTGTTCTGGGACTTTGTAGTTATCCAGACAGTGGCCAGGCCCCAGGGCACAGCTCCCTCATAGGAGACAGACACTAAGCAGGCTTCTGTGGAGGATGGAGCCACCCAAGATCTCATGTCAGGAAGCGCCCAGGGCTTTCATCAGCTGGGGCCTAGCTTCCCTAGAAGGTGAAATTTGAGGTGAGAATGAGGAAATGTGGCAGTCGTGGAAGGGCCTCCAGGGCAGACAGATGTGGAGCAGAGCTCTGGGAGGAAGTCTGGTAGTGGTTTGAGAGATCTCTGAGCAAGAGGCAGCATTAACCGCAAAGCACAGCCTTGGGGAGACCAGAGGACCTAGCCCAACCCCCCCCCCCCCAGCCTTGCAGGGCACAGGAAGCAGTTTGCATGTGAGAAGGCCCGAGTGACCCAAGGTGCTTGAAGCAAATCTGGTTTACACTTTGCAAGAACGCCGCAGCCCAGGGAGGTGGATAAACTGGTAGAGCAAGTCTGGAAGCAGCAAATGAGACAGGAGGCTGTGGTGGAGGTGTGGGATGGGAAGCCGGTGGCTGGCACCAGGGCTGAGGGAGTGGGTGGTGAGAAGGGGCTGGACCTGACTTGTGTTTGAGCTGAGCATCTCACTGACACGCTTGCAGGGGCTCCGTATGCGTTGAGCTAGATCGAGGACTGCTTGCAGCTCTTGTCTGAGCTGCTGGGGGCAAGGACACCCCCGGGCATTTGGAGCCACCTGTGGCTTGTGCTGGCACACCTGAGGACATCCAGTGGAGCTGGACTTGGCAAGGGTGGGCCCAGCTGGTGTCCCCTGCAGTCTGCGTGTTGTCTGCTTTTCTTCTCTCACAGTGCAAGGTCTCTTCTTAGAGCCAGATGTCAGTGCACTGCGGCCCTGAGTGCAGCGTCGGCCTGGGAGAGCGGACCCTACACTGGGCCCCATGTCTCTGTGGGTCTGGAAGTCTCTCTGGCTCTGAAGGCTGGTTGTTCTTGAGCTGCAGCGCCCTGAAGAGACTACAGTATTGGTCCCAAAGCCACTGAAACCTCGAAACCAGACTGGCCTTGTAATCTTAAAAGAGTCTAGCCCATCCTCCAGCCGGTTCCAAACCTTTCTGTGAAACAGCCACTCAGGCCTTCATCTCCCCTGGGGCGCTCACAGCTTAGTGTTTCGATCCATCTTTTGGTCCAAACCTTTGACCAGGAGAACCTTTTCTATATTTGGTGTTCTCGGGACTCTGCTCCACAGTTGTGGCTCTCCCCACCCACAGGCAGCCTTGTAAGCCCCTTTTTGCCAGACTCCAGTCCTGTATTCTCATTTTCACATGACACAGACTTGATTCCTCTGGGATTCGAGGACCAGAACCGGCCCAGACTCTCCACTGCCATGCAGAGCCTCTGCCTGGCCCCTGACACTTCTGTCTTCGCGCCTGTCTGTTTCAGGTGAAAGTACTGCTGATTGGGAGTGATTTTCCCTTTCTCAAATAGCTCTTATTTCCTGAAAGTCACTTCAGCTGATTCATTTTTAATTGAGTGATCTCTAAGCTCTGAATGGAGCGGCATATAATCATCTGGATTCCTGGGGACGGAGGTTTCTTGCCTCTGCTCGTCACTGAGGTGTCTCACAACCCTGAGTAACTCATTTGTATTCACCAGCTTGTCTCCCCCACCCTGTGGGGATGACGGTCCTGCTTCTCGTGCTCTGGCCTACCTTGAATGAGGGTCAAAGCAGACACTGAGCATGCCTAATAGTACCCATTTCTTGCTCAGGAATTGCTATGAAAGTGATTAATCTAGTGAGTCCCAGTTCTTTATTATTATTACAAAAAAATCCAATGATGCTGACTCAGCAGTGGCAGGGCTGCAGATTGAGAGGACCTTGGAGCCGGCAAATCTGCTTCAATGTAGACCGGAACTCCCCTGAGGGCAGGTGGCTGAAAGCCTGGCATGATGGCACCACACCCTTACAGTGGCACCAGGATGTGGTGGCTCTTCTGGATCTGGGGAAGGTTGTCTGAAAACAAGTGTCTTCAAGCTGTGGTGGCATGGTCAGCTCACAGGGCCCAGCATAGACTCCTGGGCCCAGAGTGCAGAGGGGATAGTGACCAGCAGAAGAATGGGCAGCTGGGTGGAGTTCGTGGGGGGGGCTGTGCTCGGCTGTTTCTTGGTTAGGTCCTCTCCTCTGTGATTGTCCTTCCTCTGGCTGGGAAACAGACATGTCCACCGTACCTCAGGTATTTCCCGAGATGCCCTCCTCCCCTGAGTACCATCACTGGAGAACAGAGACAGACGGCAGAGGCTCCTAGGAGAGAAGAGGCCCCTCCAGGGACTGGCTGTTCCTCTGTATGTTCCAAGCAGCCCATGGCGGGGAAGCCACTTTCAACAAGCAGCTGCTCAGCTCTTTGGAGCCACTAGAGACCCAGGAAAAGCACATGCCTTAAATGACAAAGGGGGACATTAGACTAGGGAGAAGAGGGTAACATAATCCCCTGGCCTTGAAATCCAGGAAGAGGAGGCAGCAGAGGAGATGGCTCCCCATTTCTTCTCTGGCTCAGCCCACATCGAAGGCGCCTGCTGTGGTGGGAGGCTGTAGACACCCAACACTGGGCAGCAGGCAGTAACTGGCCAGAGTTGGTTGCATATGGGCGACCAGAGGGCCCTCTTAGGCCAGTGACAGGCAAGGACTTTGTGCTTGCTGTTCTGCAAGTTGGCATGTGGCAGGGCCCCACAGGCATGGCGGAGGAGACGCCACATTGTCCTCAGCATGAGCAACGGCAAGCAGAGACCTAGATGCTGGTAGGACGCCTGACACAATAGGACCTCAGTGTGTGTTTATTTGTTTCATTTAAAAAGTCGTGCATGCATATGATGAAACATTGAAGTCAGTTCGAAATGAAACACTGTTTTCCTGCCAACCCCTTGTTCCTCCACCAGAAAGTATCCACTGTTCATGCTTCCTTGTATATCCTTTCAAAACATTCTAATGCATATTCAAGCTTATACTTTACCCAAATGGAATCATGCTATATTGTTCTGCAGTGTACTTTTTTTTTTTACTTTAATAATATGTCTTATAGTTCTTTCTCTGTCGGTATCTATAAACCTTTCTCATTCATGTTAATAGTTGCATAGCTAAAATCATAGATTCTTCAGGTTGGAAAGAACCTTCAAGCTGATGTGATCTAATTGCCTCATTTTGCTGGAACCTGGAGAGGTGAAGCAACTTGCCAGAGGGCACAGTGAGTGAGCGAACAGGAACAGTTCCTCTGAGAGCTGTCGAGTAGGTAGAGCTTCATGAGGGCTGGGCATTGGGAATGACAGATAGGAATGACCATTACTGGCCAGCTGCATTTCATCAGCGGCAGCATCTGCATCCGTCATCCTGAGCTGTGTGTGGCGGCGGAGGAGGGAGGGCTGGAGAGGCAGTGGGGCCCTCTGCACATGCCGAAGGCGAGTTCACAAGATACTGGAGTTGAAATATCACTTGGGCCTATAGAAATGTGTGTCCTCATATCATAGCGAGAGGCTCCTGTCGTGGTCGGCGGAGCAAACCATCCATTATTTGGAGAGCAGGTGTTCTAAAGTCACTAGGCTCTTGGCATGTCGTTCTTGTTAGGCATTGAAGCGGAGCATGGTGGTGGGAGCTGTGACTTATCTGGTGCAGACTTGTTGCGTGGCTGTATCTGCTGCCCCATCCCCTCCAGCATCCCATGAGAAATCCGGCTTGGTAGGCGTGGGGAGTGACTGGGAACCCTCCGAAGTTCTGCAGAGCTACGTTATGTTCAGTGTGATTACCTCACTGAAAACAGGTCTGAAGATGGGGACGCTGTTCCCCGAGGCTTGTAAGAACCAGGCTGTTCGTATGTTTCTGAGCCTACTGGCAGGGTGGACCACTGAGATCCCCCAGCCCTCTGTCCCCCCTGGGTACTTGTGTCCCCCCAGGGCATGTGTCTCAGGGTATCTGCCCTCTGGAGTTGCCCACTCACTCACCAGGGCAAGGATATGAAGCCACAGACTAGAAAGGGCACATCTTCCTGGAACATCAATTTTACATGAGGCTTGGAGAAGAGAAATGCTATTTTTATATTAAAGCAAACACTGATATTATGGAATAACATGGAAAGTTCAAGTTATGTTTCAAGATAAAAGAGGCAATTTCAAAGCAATTTTATCGTTCCTTGCCTCAGGCAACTTCAGGCTGTACCCCCTGGACCCCAGAGGGGCATGTCTCTCTCCTCTGCTCTTGGGGGCTGTATTGAAAAGTATGTTAGACAGGGAAAGTTTTCTCAAGAAACACAAGTTTACCATCTGGATATTCTCAGCCCCACTCCAGGTGCAGCTGTGGGCCTGGGTCTCCGGTGCCCTGTGTGCGGCCTAAGTCAGCTCCCTGATGACCAGTTTCCGCTCACTCCGCACTATTTTCTCTGGTCTCCTGGCGCTGTTCTCTTGGCCCAGACCACTGTGTTGTCCACCTCTGTGTTACCTCTGCTGCCACTTGTTTAGTCCCCAAAAGAGATCTATCTGTCCGTCACTTCTCACGCCTGCCCACAGATAGATGAGCTAGAGTGAGGAACTCAGGGCTGCCTCGCAGATGTGCTCCCCAGAAGGGTGCGGGCTGGCGTGTGGCGCACAGGAGGCCGGGACCTCAGTGGGGAACAGCTGGAGAGTGTGAAGGTGAGCATCACACTCCGTGGAGCTGCTCTGCCTTCCCCCTCACCTCCCTAAACTGTCAGCAAAGGCAGGCAGACCGTGGTCAGTGCTGCACCTCAGGCTACCACGTTGGAGTTCCTGCTAGGAGGAAGCATCTGCATTGATCTCTGTGGTCTGTGGCCCTGAGGGCTCCAAGCAGCCAGGGAAGAGGCAAGGAGGAGAGCAGCAGCATTTGGCGGGGCTAGCTGTCAGGGAGAGCAGCTGGGGGGCCACTCCAGCTACATACTCTGTGACTGTGCTCTGCGCCCTCACTGTCAGGGTAGGATCCAAATCTATTCGTGCAGGCTGGCTGTGGTTCAGGAGCCATTAATCCTCTTTGTATCTCTAAGTGCCGTGACCGGGGACAAGGTTCTCTTCAGGAGGATGTCATGTTATCAGTAGATAACAAGTCAGGAAAGATTTTTCTCCTTGCGGGTTACTATGGCGGCAATGCTGTGGGTCAGTGTGCTGGAGAAGGGGCTACTCTTTTACTAGGACATCATTAACAAAGGAATGCTGCCCTCATCTCATCCTACCAGCTTCATATTCCTCAGAGGCTTTGCCTTTCCATCTAGTGGACAAAGTGGCAGCCGTTCATGGCTTGAGGAGTCAGACAAACTGGAGTTCACCTCTCCCCACTGTTACTACCTGGTCCTGAGACGGTACACAGGTTTCTCATCTCAAATGCTGAAGTTCCAGGCTTCTCTGCCTGACAGGACTTCAGGTGATCTCTGAACCTCCAGCCATCCCGACCTTTCAGTGTGTCCTCTTAGGCCGGAGCCCTGCCTGAAGGTGGGGGGGCTCTCCCCTTCTCTGCCTCCTGCCACCTCCACCCCTCCCCCACCTGAGGCTCAGCTGGAACTCTCCCCCAGAAGCCTCTGGCTAGCACAGACTGTTCTGTTTTTCTACCCTATGGGCCCCAGAGGAGTCTGTAAATATCAGTCTCTATAGCAAGGGGGAGCACAGAATCTGCCTTGGGGGTTCCAGTGTGGACTTGTGTGATCCGAAGGACTTTCTCTCCAGCACTGCGCTGTATGAGTTTTGTGTGCCCTTCTGCAGCAGAGTTTGCACAGGTCTGGGCACTTCCAGTCACGTTTTGGTCCATAGGCTTGTGCCAGGCCATCTCCCAATGCCAGTCCAGCTCACATTCTTGCGCTGTCCTCCAGAAGTCAGACTGGGACTGAGGTTCTGCAAGCTGTTCCTCAGAAAAACCAAAGTTAAAAACTGGGAGTTTGCTCTGTTGGGTTTTGTTTTGCTTTGCTGCTTGCTTGACCCTCCTGGGATTCCTTCTTCTCCTCAACTGGAAGTGGACAGTTAACAGCTGTGGTTACGTATGTGACACCACCGCACCGCGAAGGTGTTGGGCGGGTACGTAGAGCTGGCCCTCCTTCTTTCAAACAGCATTGTCAGCATAAGGTGCATAGTGCCAGTCAATCAGTGGCCTGCCGATGCCCCCTTTCTTGATATCCTCACCCTATCCTGTATTGCCACCCTTTAAACTAGCCCCATTTGTGAAGGGTGTATCTGATGCTTCTGGGAATTCCCATTATTCAGAATCCCTTCTTGATAAAGATGAGCTCTTAATCATGTGTTTAAAATGATTCTCAGTCAATATATTTGCATAGTTATGAGCAGAGAGAATCATACCTACATTCATGTTGTCATGATCACATTCGTACCTCAAAGGTAAAGCTGGCGAGGACAGCCTTGTAACATGAGCAGACATGGTGGAGCCCTGGAGTCCAGAGCACAACCCTCAAACCTCGCACATGTGCTTTGTGAATGGCCCTGAGGACCCCACAGCCACAGCCCAATGTGAGGAGTGGCTCTCTCCTACTTTCTGCGGTGATCACTAGGACTGGCTGGCTTCTTGACACTGGGCCCCCACCCCAGCAGCCCGTGTGGAAGACTGGAGGATAATTTTGCGGTGAGAATAATCATTGTTGAGGACTTGCTCAGCCTCTCATGCTTCCCTCTCTCCAGCCTTTGGGCTGCACCTTCACTCTTGGGACAGAAGATGGCTTGACTGCGCACTTCCTGACTTCCCTTGGACGTCCTTAATGTGACACCCTCAGGTATGCCGGCTGCAGGGGTTGTCCAGACACCTGCTCACCCAATGCTGCAGTGCCCCTACCTGGCCCTGACTCCAAGGCGAGCAGGCTGTGGTGGGAACGCTTCCTGCTGTGCGCCAGCACAGGACGAGCTGCTTTAGAAGTCCTCTCTTGGCTCCACAGCCACTTCTCCTTTTGCTCGGGTTGGGGTCCCTTCTGTAAAACTAGGGCCCCATGGTGAGGGTGCTGCATTGCAAGTGGCAAAAATCTTCAAAAAGAGAAGTGCACTGTGACTCACACTCGGACTAGCCTGCTTCGAGGTGCTTCCTGACTCAAGCCTTCTGTGTGTTGGAGCACTTGTCCCCAGCTCTGCTTCCTCCCTCTGGGTGAGCTGTGTTCCCAGGCCCCTCCCACTTCCCTGGGCAGCACCCGAAGACTGAGCCCACTTTTCTACTAGTGGAACCCAAGTAGTGTCACAGGGCTGCTTGGGCCTGACTGCCCTTCTTGCATGTGGCCTTCTTTGTGCCTGTGTCTATGGCTGTGCTGACGGCTGCACACTTCCTGGCTCCGCCTCGGTCTCCAGCAGGATCACCTGCATTTCTGGGCTCCATGAGGAGGCTGCTGATGCTTGGAGGGGAGAGGAGCAGGTTATGTGTGGCAAAAGGAAGAGCTGTCTGATTGCTACTCCAGTGGGTGCCTGACTAAGGACTTTGGCTCCTGGTCTGCCCGCCTGGCCCCCCCGCCCCCCGGAAGTTAATCCCCCTGTGCTATGGTTGCCCTCATGGAGTGCTTCAGCCACTGTGTGCAGAAGCAAGGCCAAAGCATCTTCTATCCTGGTAGGCACTAAAATGACTGCTTGGTGGGTGTAACACTTAGTTTCACCTGAGCTCTATCTCCTGGTGCCGTCCCGTATCTCTCAGGTGCAGGTGGGCAGGCCTGGCAATGAAGAGGCTGGAGCCAACCTGCCCTTCTAACCTCCTTGGATGTAGAAGCAGAGCTTTGGGTTTCTGGCAGGTTTCTCACCCTGAAGTGTGAAAAAGTGAGAAACTTGTGAGCCAGAAAGGATTAGAGTACAGAAGCTATGGGAGCCGTGGGCGGCAGCACTCGTGCCACATTAGGTGTGTAACAGCAGCAAGGAGGGGCAGAGTGCCAAGGAAACCCCCACCTCACAGTAGGGTTGCTGGCCAGAGCCAGGCGCACAGGTGCCTGAGGGTTGAGGGTGGCCAGCTTAATCCCAGGTAGTTTTTTGTTTTTTATTAGTCTGTGTTGGTAATCTATATATTTGAGTTCTTCATATGCTCTAGGTATTAGCTCTCTGTCCGAGGAGTTGCTGGCAAATTTTGTTTCCCATCCTGTAAGTCGTTCCTTCAATCTAAGGTTGTTTTTTAGAAGCTTTTTAATATAATATAAATCCATTTGTTGATTCTTGTTACAGTTTCTTATGCTGTTTGGGTTCTGTTTACAACATCCTTGGTTATACTTATGTGTTCAACACTTTTACTTGTTTTATCTTTCAGGAGATTAAATGTTTGTGTTTTAACACTGACATCTTTGATCTACTTTGCTTTTAGTTTGGTACATGATGAGAGATATGGGTTTAGATTCAGTTTAGATGTGGATAGCTAGTTTTCCCAGCACCATTTATTAAAGAAGCTGTCTTTCCTCTAGGGTATGTTTTTGGCCCCTTTGTCAAAGATCAAATACTTGCACGTACTTAACGTTCTATTCCGTTGATCCACATATCTGTTTGGTGCCAGTACTATGCAGTTTTTATCTCTATTGCTTTGTAATATAACTCAAAGTTTAGGATTGTGGTGGCGCATATTTTGATTTTGTTACCCAGTATTGCTTTTGTTATTGTGGATCTCTTCTGGTTTCATATGAATTTTAGGATTCTTTTCTCTAGTTCTGGGAGGAGTGCTGTTGGTATTTAGATTAGGATTGCATTCACTTTGTGTTGCAGTTTTGGCAGTGTGGCCCTTTTCAGTGTTTTGGTTCTGCCTGTCCAGGAACAGGTGATATCTTTCCATTTTCTACTGTCCTCTTCGATCTCCTTTTTAGGGTACTAAAATTTTTTATTGTAGAAGTCGTTCACTTCCTTGGTTAGGTTAACTCCTAAGTATTTAATTGTTCGTGCTGCTATATTGAATGTATTAATTTCCTAATTCCTTTCTTGGTGAGTTCATTATTGGTATACAGGAATGCTGTTGATGTTTGTATGCTGATTTTGTATCCTGCTGCCATGCTGGATTTGACTATTTATTCTTGGAGTCTTTTGTTATAATTTTTGGGTCCTCTACATAGAGGATCATCTGCCAGTGATGATAATTTGATTTCTTCCTTCTCTCTATGTATCCTTTTTTGTCTTTGTTTTGTCTGATTGCTTTCCCTGAACTTTGGGTACTCTGTTGGACAGGAATGGTGATAGCGGCATCTTTGTCTTATTCCTTATTTTAGAGGGGAAACTTTTAGGTTTTTCCACATTTAAAATGATGTTGGCCATTAGTTTATCATACATGGATTTTATTAGATTGAGATAAGGTCCTTATCAAGGGTTTTGGGTCATAAATTTATGTTGGATTTTGGGGTTTTTTTGTGTCTATTGAGACAATCATGTGCTTTTTGTCTTTGCTTCTTTTTATGTAATTTGTTGCTTTGTGCATGTTGAATCATCTTTACATCCGCAGGATGAAGGCTCCTTGGTCATGCTGTCTGGTCTTTTTGATGATTTGTTGAATTCTGTCTGCCAATATCTTGTTAAGGATTTTTGCATCTGTGTTCATTAAAGAGATTGGCCTATAGTTCTCTTTCTGCTTGGATCCTTGTCTGGATCGGAGTAATGCTAGCTTCCAGGAATAACTTTGTGAGTACTCTTTCCTTTCAATTTCCATAGAGTTTGAAGAGTATTGGCTTTAGATTGGCCCTGAAGTTCTCATAGATTTTGGCAATGAATCCGTCAGGACCTGGGCTTTTCTTAGTTGGTAAGATTTTTATTAATGTCTCAGTTTCATTGCCTATTATTGCACTATTCAGAGTTATTTATATATTCTTGGTTCAGTATGGGTAATTCATATGTATCTAGGAATCTATTCTGGATTCTCCAATTTATTGGCATACAAGTTTATGAAATAATCTGGATTTTATCAATTATTATTATGATTTCTTCTTTTTCATTTCTAATTGAATTGATTTGGGTCTTTACTTCTTTTGGTAAGATTGACAATGGTTTGTCTATTTTGTTTATTCTATCAAAGAATCAGCTTTTGATTCATGAATTCTTTGCATCAGTTTTTTTAGTCTCCATTTCATTGATTTCTGTTTTGATCTTATAAACTTCCTCCTTGTACTAGCTTTGGATTTGGATTTTTTCTAGTTTTTCTAGGACTTTGTGATGGATCATTTGGTTACTTATTTTCTGATAAGAAATTCACAGCTATAAACTTCCCACTTCGGACTACTTTCATTGTCTTACAAGTTTTCATAGGCTGTACTGGCATTATTGTTGAATTCAACAATTGTCTTATTTCTTTTTTATTTCTGCTGTGACCCATTGATTATTCAAGACTAATTTTTAATTTTCATGGGTTTGCCTTATTTCTGTAGATTCTTTTGTCATTAGTTTCTAATTTTATTATGCTATATTTTGGTAATATGTACAGGTTAATTTTAATTCTTTTGCATGTATGTACACATGTTTTCTTGGCTAGTGTATGGTCTAACTTGGAGAAAGTTCCATGTGCTGTTGAGAAGAATATGTATTCTCTTGTTGAGTGGAACACTACTAAATTCATTTGTTCAGAGGTTTAGTTCAACTCTGACATTTCTTTGTTGATTTTTGTCTATTTGATCTCTTTGTGAGTAGGGTATTGAAGTTCCCCACCATAATTGTATTGATGTTTATTTGATTTTTTTTTAATTTAGTAGTTTATGTTTTATAAAATTGGTGAATCATTGTTCAGTGCATATGTTTTCATTGTTAGGTCTTTCTGTGGAATTGTTCCCTTAATCAGTATGTAGTGACCTTCTTTGCCTTTTCTAATCAGTTTTGGCTTGAAATCCACTTTGTGTGAAAATATGATAGCTACTCCTGCTTAGTTTTGGGTTCCCATTGAATGGAATATTCTTTTCTTTTTATAGCCTGTCAACTTCTTTGGGAGTTAAATGTGTGGGTTTAAAAATTATTTTTTAATATAGGATACTATTGGATTTTGTTTCTTGATCTATTTGATTTGTGTCTTTTGACTGGGGAATTGGAACATTCATATTAAAAGTTATTACAGAGAAATACTGATTTATTCCTTTCATTGTATTATTTTCCTGTTACCAGTTCCCTTTCTTTCCCTTTTACTTAACTGTGCACCTTACCTGGTATCTTCATTCTATTGTACCTTCCTGGCATTGTTGATTTTATTGTTTTTCTAGGATATCCTTGAGAAGTTTGGGGGGTGCTGATTTAGTGGTCATGAATTTCTTTAGGTGCTCTTTATTGTGGAAATATTTTATTTCTCCATCAATTAAGACTTGAGACAGTTCATTCCAAGTTCTTTTAGTCTTCAAGGTTTGTGTTGACAAGTCTGCTGTGATTTTAGTGGGTTTTCCTTTGTATGATTTGCTTTTTCTCTAACAACTTTTAAGATTCTGTTCTTGTGTTGGACTTCTGGGATCTGACTATGACATGTTGTGGAGAAGTTCTTCTCTGATGGTGGCTATCTGGGGTTCTATTTGCTTCACTTATCTGTATGTTAAACTTTTTTCCTCACATTTGGAAGGTTTCTCACTATTTTTGTAACAATGTTTTTAGGCCATTTGTACAGTCTTCTGATTTTTCACTAGTTCCAATAAATCTTAGATAACTCTTTGTATCAACCCAGCAGCTGTTGGATCCATTTTTCATGTTCTCTTCTTGTTCTTAAGGTATCTTGCAGTGCTTGGTCACCAACAACAGGTCTTATCTTCTAGTTCAGAGAGTGTCCTCACATTAGTCACTTCTCTTGCCCTTTTAATAGAATTGTAACCTCCTGAATTTCTGTTTGACACCTTCTCATGAACTCTAATTCTTTTCTTTACTGGATGTGTATGTTTTGTATTACATTGTTTTGATGATGATGATGATGATGATGATGATGATGATGATTGTCTTCTGTGGACTTGCTGATTACTTTATTAGGTCCATTATCTGTTTAGTTATATCTTTTTTGAACTCTCCAAGTGGTGAACTCGCCAAAGTATCACCATATTGATCTGTTTTTTATCCCCTCATTCATCCTTTAAAATAATTCGGCTGTGTAGCTTTTGACTTCTTCCTCCTTAATGCCTCATAGATCAGCTTTGGGGGCATTAAAAGTCTCTGTAAACATTTTGTTACCTTGTCTTCTCTGGTTTGTCTGTTTTTTATGCTGAGACTTGCAGGTTAATCACAAAACACTTTGTTGCTAGTATGGAGACTTCTTATTTTTCAATGATGCCTTTGCCTCTGTCTTGGAATACCACCACCTCCATTTGTGTGGGTAGGAAGGCTGCATTGTATTTGGCACAGTATCCTGTTCTTTGGCAATGGGACATGGTATTGTTAGTGACACCAAGGTAACCCAGATATTGGCATACAGAGAAAACCAACTATTAGCGACTACTGTGTCAGCTTGACTCTAGTAATAAAATCAGCAATAATAATAGCATCAGAGACAAACTGGATATTGACATACCATAAGAACCACCAACATACTTATCAACATAGTAACCTCAACCATAGAAAAGAAATCTATAATTATAGTATAAACACTAAAACAAACAAAATACTGACTTATAGTAAATATCTACTGAATGGAACAATTCTACTTCCACTAACAAGAGAACATTATTCAGCAGTAATAGCGTAGAGTTAACTGTCAAAAGATCTATAAAGTTTTATTTTTCTATTTATAAAAGAGGGGTTGGAAAACCAGAAGATGAGAAAAACAATATTTTAAATATTAATTAATGAAAGATGAAAAGGGAAAGAGAAAGGTGAGATAGGGAATCCTATTAAGGGGTAAAGGAAATTAGTAGCATTAAATAAGGGTAAGGGGAAAAAAAAGATGAAAGAAGAGAAAATAGCAAAACAAAGAAAAAGGGCAACTTGAAAGGAGAAAAGAAAGAAGAGGGAAAAAAAAACTAACCCCAAAACAAGGAAAGATAAGGAGAAAACACTGAACCCAATTTAAAAAAAAATTCCTCTGTGTTTTTGAATAAGTACTTTCTTTATAGGATCTGCAGCCTTAGAATGAAGTAAGTCCCAATTTTCTCTGCCTAGTTTTATGGAAAGTAGATTTGTGAGATGCCCACCCTGTTCCTGAGACCTTCTGTCCATACACCCCCAGACAGTGGTAATTGTTCGAGCCAAGATGTGTCACATTGGTACATGAGAAAAGCAATCAGCCCTCTAGTCTTTGTTGTTTGCAGGCCAAGGGGGAGGGGTTCAAGCAGACTCGGGTTTAATGCCATGCTTATCAGGCAGGGCCTGCGTCCTTCCAAGCCTAAGTCTAAGCTCTGGAGATCTGTGGCTATCCCACATCCTCCTGCAGCTGTGTTCTGTGACTGTCTCTCACCCAGCCACTGTTGGAGGGCTGCACTGGAATCCCTGATGTGGAGCTGTTCTGTGGCTCAGTTTACACTATCAGCCTCTTCCCACAGTGGTGCCTAATTAAACACTCTGCAAATATGTGGGTACTACACTGGGTTCTTCTTCAACTCTAGCCTGCCTTGAAGCAGTCATGTAAGGAGTAAAACCTCACACTGTGTTTACAATAGTGGTGGCTTACCTTCTTTCCTTCTTGTCTTTGACCAGGGCCATCAATTGGTCAGCACTTGTCTCCTTCATACCAAGGGGAAACAAAACATGGAGCCAGTGTGGAGTTGGCAGATGGCCATGGCCAGAGCATGGAATCCATGCGTGTGGAGTTGCTTGTGGACAAATGAGTGTGGTTCCTGTACTTTCCAGGGTGTGAGAGGCATGGCTATTTTGTCCTCTGGGCTGAATCTCCATTTTTTAAAAAGAACGAAATATTTGCTAAGGTGTCCCAGCTGTTCCTTGGCCCCCTAAAACGTTTCATTGGCTGGACATGGTTCTGAATGGCACACTGGCGTGGGCGCTTGTGATCTTTTCTATACAGAAGCACAGCATCCTCCTGATCCCTGCCTGGAGGCCTCTCGGGGTGAGTCACCATCGCCGGGGCCTGAGCTCCTGTGGGAGCCTTGTGCACCTCTCCCCCGGCACTCCGCCATGCAGTGACTCGACGGTGCTGGTCCTGTGCTTTCCCTCTGGTGAACTGAGTCAGTCCCCTGCTGCTGCCCATGTGCCTGGCCCTGACCCTGCCCTCCTGCCGTGCCCTCCTCCTGGGAGCTCTTCTGGCGCTCCTTCCCTTCGTGTGTGCCTTGCCTAGACTTTGTCCTTGCTGATGCCTCTGCCCACAGTGCTTTTCCTTCCCCTTTTTTCTCCTGTTCCTTTGTTCCTTTTATGTCCTTTGTTTTCTTTTTTTTTCTCTGCTGCTTAAGTCTCAACTGCAGTTGAGCTCCTCAGAGGTGATTTTTCTTGGCCCTGCAGGTGCAGCCGTGAATTCCTCTTCACCATCAGGCTGCCCTGGTCAGTTTCCTCAGTGGCCTGTAACAGGCTTTGTATTTGTTGTCCTGTCTGTTTCCACGGTGGCCAGTGGACCTGGAAGAGTAGGACTGTACCCATCCTGAGCATCCATTGCATGCGGAGAAGGTGACAGGGCATATCCCTTAGGGAAATTCTTCAGAAAGGAACAAGAGCCTCGGTCACAGAAGGCTGAGAATTGCTGAGCGTGGGGCCGCATCCAGCCTCACCTCTGCGCTCCATCTGGAAGCAGAACCTAGGATCAGCACAAAGAACAGAAGCATCTTGCTAATGCCTCTGTGGCCCACCTTGCAGCACCTGATTGGAGGGCTTCTGTGCTCACCTGAGTGGCTGCGTCAGGTCCCCAGAGCGCACCTCACTGCAGCGCCTTAACCGCGGGTTCCTAGCCTTTGAGTTCACAGCTTTGGGCTGTGTTACTGTTGACATTTTTTACACATCTGCTCTGCTGCAGAGAATCATTGAAATTCACAGCATCACAACTCTATAATTTTATTGAGGGGCAGATCACCAATAAGTAGTGGAACTGAAATTAAAATTCATCTCTTGATTCTTTTATTTTTATTTTCTGTCATACTTTGCATTTTGTTTTCAAACTCTTTAGAAACTAGTTTGGTCAAATCCATTTTTGCAAATGTAAAAAGTGAGTAACCAGCAACCCCAAAGCCAGGCTAGATGCTTAGTATTTCTATCTGAGGCCCTCTCCCAGCTGCCCAGCTGCAGGGCCAGCCCTGCCTCCTTCCACACCCTGTGGCTGGAGTGATTATGGTGGTAGATTGCCTTGTCAATCCCGTTCACTCTGAACACACCCTTGAATTCCCTCCTGTCTACTGTCTCATGGCCTCTGTCCATCTAGGCTAAATGCTGCTCTGTGTTTGGCAGCCCTTGAAAGGTCTCTGCCTCCCTTCTTTAACACACTGTCCCTGGCCTAGGTCAGTCCCAGGGCGCTGTATTCTGCCATGGGCCCAGGGTCTTCCTCAGGTGAAATCAGCCTTTCACATACCACAGTATATTTCTAAAAATTGGTTTTCACACATCACATTAAATGAGACTTCGATCTTTTTGTTCTTCAGGGATTTTTTTCCTAGTACCGAGGATTGTACCCAGGACTTTTACACTGAGCTTAAATTTTTTTTTTTTTTTTTTTTTTAATTTTGACATAAGATCTTGGTAAGTTGCTAAGTTGCCTGGGTGGAACTCAAATTTGTGAACCTCCTACCGCAGCCTGCCAGTGTGCTGGGATTACCAGCGCGTACTGTCTGCTCCGCTCTGTCAGCCCGGCTCTGCCCGCAAGTGTTTATCAAGTGCTTTGATCTGCATCCCTTCACTCCTGCCAAATGCCTATTCAGGAAGCTGTGCTCCAGGTGAGCATCCTTTGGGGCACATTTCCTCAGTCCCTTCCAGCCCATGTACCTCAGGGCATTGCCAAAGGTGGGAATCATTACCTACCAGCCACGCATGAGAGGAAAGCTTTGGTGACACCCGTGCTCATCTGAAGGTCTGACAGGCAGTGTTTAGTATGCAGTGCAAATCAATTTTTTAAAAACCCTGTACAACTATTGCTAATTAGCACAGTTTTACTTTTATCTGTTGCTTTATGATGTGCCAAAGTGTATGTGTGTATATGTTCACGTGGGTGCAAACCCAATAATGTTTAAGGCTAATATTTCATCTCCCTTGTAGGGAGAGAAAAAAACCCCTTCAACTCTACACTTAGCAACCTTCACACACCTTCTGAGTGACCAAGTGTTGGGCAACTCAGCCAAACCCCAGAGGAGGCCTGGTCCAGAATGCCAGTTCTGAGACTCAGCCACCCCCTTGGTCATGGCAGCGACAGAGAGGAACACAGAGGGTCTCTCCCCTCTGCCTTTCACACATGCAGATTCTTGTGGGAGGGTCTCACCGATAGTCACTGTCACTAACACGAATTAGCAGTTCATATTAGACAACATTAGACAACATATTAGACAACATTTAGCCAGGTACAAGAAGCAGGACATTGTCTACTGTCCCAGGGTTGAGGGGTGCCTGGAAGGGAGTGGGAGAGATGGGGTTCCGTGAAGGAAGACAGAGTGCGTGTCAGTAGGCCTGCTCTGCAGATGGCAGAGGCAGGGCAGGGCAGGGGCAGGGCCCACTAGGGATGAAGGGGTGGGTACCTCGGCTGGAGGGGTTTACACTTTTTAGTTACTTTTTAATTTTTTGGTACCAGAGATGAACTCATGACCTTGTGCTTGTGAGGCAGACAGTGGAACCTCTGAGCTAAATCCCTGGCCCTGAGTGTTTAAATATTAAGAATTTATTACAGTAGAAGACACATCACCGTGAATCCCCCTCATCTCAAGCACCCCAATCCCGTCATGGTTGACAGTTTCTGAAGCAGCTCTGAAGTCGACTTTCGACAGCTTCTTTATGAGGTGTGATGGAAAATGCAGCGAATGCTCTTGCCAAGCACCGTCCAACCAAAAGGCAGGATCATAAAAACAGAAGTGTGTCTTCATTCTCTGCACACATCAGATCTGGGCCCACGTGACTGACTCTTCCCCAAAGTCACATTGACCATCGGAGGTGAACACTGAATTGACTCAGGACGTAAAGGCGGACAGCGTGGCTAGAGGCGCTCACCTGAGAAGCCTCCCAAAACTGCTGCAGAAAGTGCCAAAAGTGATAGAATAAGAAAGGGGGTGATTTTGAGGATAATCAGTAGCAATGTGTCTTTTCCTATACATTTTTAAGACTTTAAACATTCATCGTAGCTTTGACGACAGCTCGTATCTAGTACAGAGTACCAGGAAGAGAAAGAGTTTTGCCTGAGAGAGGAATAACTGTCCGATGGAAGGGATGTTGTTGGGTCTCGAAGTGTGAGTAGAAATTTTTCAGGTGGATAGGGAAGGATTTGCAGAAGAATCAATACCGAGAACATTATGGAGGCTCGGATGCTAGAAGACGCTGTGAGAGAAGTGTTGAGCCTTGTGAAACAGTGCCAAGCTCATTAAAATCAGAAAGAGCCGATCCCAAAGGCTCTGTCTCGGCCGCCACTCTCCGAACATTGGGGGAACTTTGAAAGGTTTCTGCTGAGAGCTGTATTCAAGTATTGCTCTGGCCATGGTGTGGAAGGTAAGTGGAGGCAGAGGAAGCAGCAGCAGGGAGACCAGGATCGTGTGTGCAAGGCATGTCCTCATAGTTATGCTCTCATACTAAAGAGAGGGTGCACAGCGGTGGTAGGGAGGAAGGGAAGGACTCAGGAGGCAGATTGACCTGCACGTGGTTACCCGATTAATGAGAGGCCCCAGGGACAGATATTGATGGTAATTGACGGGTAATTGTCCAGGGGCCGGGCGAGTGGTGATGGCATCACCGATGCAGGAACTGCAGGAAGTAGACACATAATAAAAGGACCAGAAGGTGGGGTTTGGAGAAGCAGGTGTGCTCTGGAAGGAAAGTGTCTGACATAGATACAATGAACAGAGCATAGGCGCTGCAGGGATTTCCCGGCTCTGCTAAGGCTTACCACGTAGAAGCTGCGGGCAGAAACTATCAGGCTGCAGCCAATGCCCAGAGCCCCTCTCACTGTATCTCCAGAACCTTCCCAGCTTCTCTGTGCCACTGTCCCCCAGGCATTTCAGACAGAAGAGCATGAGTCCCGCACTCATTGAACAGCCCTGCCACTCCTCACCTGGTTGGTTTACTGCCGTCGTCACCTCCAGCAGGCCAGGCTGCTTCCACTTCTCCCTTGGAGCAAACTGGATGGCACGATAGCCTGGTAAGCCTTCCAGGATGGAGCCTGGCAGTGCCATCACCCTGGCCACACCCTGGGTCACTCCCTGCCATACCTAGCGCAGGCTCAGCGTGAGCGCCGGCAGCCCCGGCTGACCTTGCCTGCGTCCACCTTCCTCATCTCTGGCCTCGGGCTTTCCCAGGTTCTCCTTTCATACCATCAGACCCGCCTGCGTGACTCAGCACAAGGACCACCCCTCGTTCGCTGTTTAAAGCGTCCTGCAGCTCCTTATCGCCTCGACCTGCTGTGGGTTTTAAATGGCATTTATTACTGAGTAAAATGATTTGTTTACCTTTCCCATATCCAGACTGCGAGCTCTGTGAAGGCGAGGAGTTCACTCTCCTGTTTACTGCTGTGTCACTGCTTGTAGAACCAGACGAAGTGAATAATAGCCCTCCATAACTATTTGTCAAGGGAATAAGAGGAACAAATGAAGTATGAAGTGCTGGGCAGTGTGCTCAGGACATTTGTTTCCCGCAGCGATCGGTTCTTGACCTCACCCCAGAAAGCAGTCACTTTCCTTCCAGACCAGTGAAGAAGTCAAGGCAGGCTCCTATCCCGAATTCCAGTTGGCAGGGGTCAGAGACACAGCGGATGGTGGGCATCTCTTCTGAGGGTGAAGGGGTCGCGGATGCAGCCAGAGGCACACTTGGTGCTGGAGAAAGACACTGTGGGCGTGTGTGCTGGCAGGAGCAGTCCACAGCTAGCAGCTAACATGGAGCCAGAACAGCCCAGAATCACAAGAAACGCGGAGTTGTGTGGAGGTTCGGCTGAGCCTCAAGCACAGACCTGTGGCTCTAGGCCTGCTGTGCCCTGGGCAGAGAGCAGGGGTCCTGCACGGGCCACATTACGGTGCTGGCCATGGTGGTCAGAGTCAGTGCCCTGCTGCCAGGTCCAGGGCCTGGGGAGGTGTGATGGGAACTGGAGTCCATGCCGAGAGGAAAGAAGCTGGCAGGAGAGCAGGAGGGGTGAAGCCTGGGAGGTGTCAGAGGGGACAGGAGCTGAAAGCCAGAAGCAGGAGTGCAAGAGAGCACAAGTGGGTGGGAGCCTGTGTCCCGTGCCCCACAGAGGCACTGTTTCGGGTCAGGAAGGCTCTTGAAGACAGTGGTCTGTGCACCTTTCTTGGGTAGTGAAGAGCACGTCAGAGAAGATAGCACAGTGTCCACTCCAGATGACAGGAGAGGAGGGGCCTCGGCTGGCCGGCTTCAGAAGCTTGCTAGGAGCCAGCTATAACGCCACTTAATAAGTGAAACGTTTCATTCATCCTCTTCCTGTGGAGCTGACTGCATGTCCTGAGCTTCTCATTTTTTATATTGATGATTTGGACCTTTTTATAAAGACTTCTGTTCATTTCTCATTTGTGCTTTTTACTATTTCACACTTGAGACTCTCCAAATTCTGAATATGTTAATTATCATTACTTCCCTTAAAATTCAGCATTCCAGTGAGCTGTGAGCAGCGTTTGATAATTAGGCTGGTGAGTCCATTCTCCCCCAATGACCAGTGTTTGCCATGTTGACAGCGCCTTGGCATAGGCCTCTCCTATCTTCAATCTGTTCCTCTCAGATTTCTGGGATTTACTTGGGTCTTCAGCCCTTGGCCCCTTTCCAGTCTGCGTTAATTTTGCTGAGAAGCTCTCTCCTGCCTAGAGTAGCCAGAATTCTGCGCTTCACATTTTTCCTCATGTAACTGTACCGTCAGCGCTGTGTTCTGCCCATGTGGCTTTTGGTTTGTTATATTTTCCCATTGAGAGACAGCTGGACACAGGGAAGCACATAGGCCTATTGTCAGGTGCTGCTCTTATGCTTGAGGTTGTAGTACCCTGGACAGGGTCCTCTGCTTGCTGAACCTCAGTTTCTTCATGTGCCAAAGAGCAGTCCCCTCTCCGGGCCCTGATAACTGGGGATCGAGCCCACCACCTTTGCACTGGATTATATCCCTTCCCCATTTTAGCCAAGCTCAGATTTGCCTTGCTCCTGCCTCGGGCTCCCAGAGTGCTGGGATTATAAGTATGTATCACCATTCTGCTCTGGGGTTAGTGATTTCTACCTTGAAGTATTGCTTTGAGCATTCCAGGAATTTGCCTGTTGGAAAGTCCCTGCCACAGTAGCTGGCCAGGGAGTGCGCCGTGTGTTCCCGTTTGATCTGAGTTTTTAATGCGCTGCCAGCAGGCCCAGAGCACACTCAGTGATTGTTGGCTCTTGCATTTGCCCAAAGCCTTTGTGAAACTGCTCCCACTTTATGGGAGAGATTCCAAGTTCTTGATCCTCATTTAATCCCCTCGGCCCCACTCAACCACACCCTCAGTCTCCCCTGTGCCATGGTCCTACCCTGTGCTGCCCCAGCTGGTTCCAGAGCAGCCTGCCAGCTCCCTGGGCATAGGGCCTGACACAGAGCAGGAGCTGAGCAAACTTTCTCAGCTGATAAAATAAATGACTGTGCCCTAATCATCTTTTTGATCTTCTCTAGTGATTCTGACTTCTGTTTCCATTTACTCAGCAGCTTCCTATTGAGGGCCTGCTGGGTGCCAGGCACAGTTATGGGCTCTGGGGATAGATTAGTGAGTAAAAGAGCTTGAGCCCCTACCCAAAGAGACTTCCTTGACTTCTTTCATACTCTCTGATCGCTTTTCTAAATACAGACTATATTTCATAGTGCATTTGAGTAGAGGATGTTTGTTAAGGTTCTAAAATGTACCTTGTGTCCACTGTGTGCCAGACCCCATTCTGAGCAGTTCGTTTATATTATCCCATTCAGCTCCCCCAAAACCGTGTGGGCTCTGTTACCATTCTCGTTTGACAGATAAGGAGCGGAGGAGACAAGCACACAAGTCTTGACCCTCACCTGCAGTGCACACTGGGAGGAGGGCCTTTGATCTCGATGGTCTGATTCCTGGTTCCTATACATCACTGCTGCCCCAGATGCCTCTACATTGTTCTGGGAATGCCTGTGCATTGTTCTGGACGTTGGTTCTGTCTATCCTGCAATGCTGTGCTGTGACCCATAAAGGCTTATCTCCCATGACACCTCATACAGCTCATGCATGTAGGGGGCCACCGATAAATGTCTTGGTTGGGTATGTTTTTCAGGGATCTAGCCTAAAAGTGACGCAGTAACCCCACATCAGCAAGGAATCGTGGTCCATTCCTATCATTCCAGCACTGTGGGAGGATGAAATAGGGGGACTGCAAGTTCAACCCCATCCTGCACTACCTTAACAACTTAGCAAGACTGTCTCAAAATAAAGAATAAAAGAGGTCTGTGGCAGTAGTGCTATGTGAAGCCCCTGGCTTTCATGCCTGGTACCGTGTACACACACACACACACACACACACACACACACACACACACACAGAGTGATTAAGATCTTGTCTTTATGTCCACACAAGCCTTGGTGTGCTGGCACACATGTGGGCTTGCTGTAGACCTCTATGCCTGTGCCCTCCCCTGCTCTTTCCCCTGATCTGGGCTCTGCCACGGGGCAGCAGGCCGATCTCTTCTGCCCACGATCCATTTCATTGTCCTCCCTTCCCAGCTTTCTCCCTGTGCTTCCCTCACCCTCACACTCTCTTTTGATCTTGCAAATCCAGGCCCTTGGAGAAATCAGACAGTATGAAATATGAAAACTGCTTGGGAAGTAATTGAAGAAACACTGTGACTTTTGAAACCCAGAGAGATAACACTCACACCTTCTTACTCACGTTATTTAATTTTTAATGGCAGATTTAATTAATGGAGATCAGGTCTGCTACTTTCAGATGTGCATGCCGAGCAGCAGGAAGAGCTGGAGGAGGGGCAGCTGTCTGTCGGGCAGAGGAAAAGGCTTTCTAAAATTGGGAAGATGAAGAGTTTAATAGGAAAGAAAAGCTCCTGTGAATAGTAGCTCATGACCACTGGGTTCTGATAGATGCCCTTCAGAGAGCTTTCCCAGCAGGGACCGGGACACCAGGGCTCTGCAAGCACAGTGATGGTGCCTCCCATTGGGCTCTGTTGGGACACATTTCCTGGGTGGGAAGAACTGGACTCTATCATCCACATAGCTGCTGCACTGTGCACTCCTTTAAAAAGTACTTGTCTACCCTGCTACTTTCTCACTTGAAAAACAAAGTGTTCATTCACCTCTCATGGCCACTGGGGAAGTCTAGGCCTCAGCTTGCAGATGGGGTCCCCTTCATCCCTTGCTCCTGTGCTTCCTGGCACACTGCTGCCCCACCCCCCTCCCTAGCTCTGCCCCCTCTCCTCGTACTGCTGTCTCTATTCTCAGTTTGACTTGTGGAATGTACCTATTAATATGCTCAAACATGCACAAAGTCCTAGATACCATGATTTTCCTTTCAGCATTGATTTTTTTTTTTTTTTTTTTTGGTGGTACTGGTGTTTGAACTTAGGACCTTATGCTTTGAAGGTAAGTGTGGTACCACTTGAGCTAAATCCCAAGCCCACAGCCTTGTTTGAAAGAGCAGAGGACAAGGAGCTGCTTGGGTTGAGCTGCAGGCTGTTTAGCCAATAAATAAAACATTTGATTCAACAGGAGAAACCAACTAGGTGTCCAAGAAGTGAAAAGAAGAGGTCAGGCACATCATGGCTGCTGTCCTAGGGTATCAGGGCCAGTGCAGCTCACTAGTGTGCTCCGTACTGTTCACCATATATGCTGTCTGTCATGGTTTATATTTAGATGTCCCTCACAGCCTCTGGGTGATCCTAGGCAGGGCTTTCAGGGAGTGATAGGATCTTGGGGATACTGTAACGCATGAGTAGTTTAGTCTGCTGAGGAGTTTATAACCGAGTGTGCTGTTAGGAGGTGAGGCCTGGTGGGAGGAGGGGAGTCGCTGGGGATGTGGCCTGGAGGGTTCCCTGGCTCCTCCCTTGTCTCCTTGCTTCCTGTCTGCCATGCCTTCCGGCCTGGATTCAGCCAACTGTGGACTGAACCATGAGCCAAAATAAACCTCTATTCCTTTAAATTGTTGGTGTAGGATATTGTGTCTCAGCATCAAAAAAGTAACTAAGACAGATTTTGACCAGAGAAATGGGTGTTGCTGTGACTGGAACTGGTTCGTGGGAGGCATTTGGAAAGGTTTGGAGATATCCACTAGAGACTAGCCCCAGAATGCTATAAGCCAAGCTTAACATGATGTTCTCTGGTCAGAATTCAGAAGATAAGAATGCTGATTTTTAAAAAAATAGAGGCAAGAGGCCGGGGATTTAGCTCAGTGGTTCCAGCGTCTGTCTTGCAAGCACAAGGACCCGGGTTTGATCCCCGGTGACCACATACCATACTGGGCGTGGAGACTCATGCCCAGCAGCAACCAGTACCACATACCACAGTGCCGGGCGTGGTGGCTCATGCCTGTCATCCCAGCAGTCGGGAGGCAGAGGCAGGAGGATTGCTGTGATGTGAGTTTGAGGCTGAGCTCAGGGCCAGCCTGAACCACAAAGCAAGACCCTGTCTCAAAAAAAAAAAAAAAAAAAAAAGAGGCAAAAGAGTAGACTAAGGAAGTTTCATTTGGGAACAAGGATTCCATTGACAGCTGGACTCTAGGTCACATATGTCTACATTTTGCTTATGTCCTGGGAATTTGTGGGAAACAGACTGAGAGTGGCAGGCTAATCTGGCGGAGGAAATTTCAAAGCATCTCAATATTAAGGCTGTGGCGTAGGTACCACTGGGGGCTTTGGTCAGCTCTGTATTGAGAATCAAGAACAAATGGCTCTTGGTTTTAAGTTTTGAGTTTTATCAGAAAAGAAATTGGCATCTGTAATGTTGGAGCAGAAAGAGCTTTATGGCTAAAAAGATTATCATTAAAAGGATGCCAGGTACTTTACAGCAGGACAATAGGAAAGATGTCTTGAAGACATTTGAGGAGCCAACAAGGCCCCACCTTTCACGGACTCAAAATTTTAAAAGTGAAAGATTTCACTTTGAAAAGAGTCCCAGGGCAGGGACTCTAGAATCACTGTGTAGAAAATTTGTTCTTGGATTTCAGTTCATAGTGTCTCAGCCATCCAGGGACTCAGATGTCTCTGGGGCCATGTATGCCACAGAGACAAGGGCCCAGCTACTGTTCACGGTGGCAGCAGACGTTGGTGTCCTCCACATGGTGCGAGTTTCACAAGCATGAAGAATGCAAGAGTTGTGGCATCAGGAAGGCTTCAACCCACATTTCAGAAGGAAGCCCGAGAAGCCAGGCAATGTGCCCCTGAGAGGGCAGCGCACGAAACTCTTAGAGTGAAGTTGGCATTTCAGTGGAGACCCCAGAAAGTTTTTGAAGCCAAGAATATGGAATATTTAAGAAAGGCTACCAAGAGTAGGCAAAGCCAGCTCAGGAGAGAAGCCTTAAAGGCTGAATCCACCATCGCTGCTATAGGAGAGGGTCGCGCACGCCATTCAGACCTTCCATCTTCACCATTGCTACCAGACAAGGAGCTGCAAGGATTTAATGTTTGCCCAATTGGGTTTTAGTCTTTCTTTGGTTCTAATTCTACCTACCTAATCCTCTCTTTTACAGTGGAAATGTTTACCCTGTGCCACTGTATGATGGACAATGTTTAATTTTCTTTTTGAGTTTTACCGAAGCTCAAAGCTAAGAATTTGCCTCCAGTCCCAGAGTGGACTTTGCATTTGGACTTTTTAGCAATGTTGAAATTGTCAGGACTTGGCAACTCTTAGAGAAGAACTAAATGCATTTTTCATAAAGAGATACACACAAGTCTTTTGAGGGCCGGGGCAGCAGTTACAGTTTGTGTCTAGAAATCTCTCAAAGCCTTGTGCAATCATGGGCATGGCTTTGGAGAGGTAATTGCATCATGGGCATGCTATATGTGTGGGTAGATTAGTCCACTCATGAATTGATAGCTAACTGTGCTATCAATAACTGTGCTATCAGGGAGGGCCTGGTTGCAAGAGGCAGGTGATGGGGGACATGTCCTGGAAGGATATATTCTCTCCCTAGACTCTGTTTCCTGTGTACCAGGCCATGAGCACCTGTCCTCCATGCTCCTCTGCCATGGAGTCCTGCTTTGCAGCCAGCCAGCTGTGGACCAAAACATGGGCCAAAATTAACTTCCCCATTAAGTTGTATGTGTTGGGTATTATGTTTTAATAACAAGAAAGTGACTGAGACGCTGTCCTGCCTACACTTCTTTCTTTCTTTATTTATTTGTAGTTCACATGGGCCCTGAGCTCACTCTGTAGCCCATGCCAGCCTCAAACTCACAGCAATCCTCCAGCCTCTGCTTCTGGAGTGCTGGGATGTCAGGCGTGAGCCACCACACCAGCACTGTGGTATGTGGTGACCAGGGATCAAACTCAGAACCTTGAGCTTGCCAGGCAGATGCGAGAACACCGAGCTAAATCCTCAGCCCCTATGCTCCTTTTTAAAACTATATATATTAATTTTCCAAAAACGTTAGTATAAAAATGATGCCTTGGTCCTGGTATCTATTCCCAAGGGGATAGGCTGATCCGTAGTTTCTTCCTGGCTGTCCTTCCAGTTGCACCACAGCACCTGGCACATCTGTGATCATGACACTGTGTTGTGTGAGAACCCCCAAGGCCACAAGAGTGCGTGTGTCTGGAAATCCTCTGGTACTTGGAGATTTCGCAGGGTGAATGCTGCTGGTGGCCAGTCCTCCTATGAGGACTGACTAGTTCCTGAAGAAGGGGTTTGGTCCACTGTAGCAGTCTCAGGAAAGTCAAGTGGGCAAGAGGATTCATGAACACAGGAAGCCAGCACTGTTGTCCCAAGTTGGGGGACTAGAGACCTTCCTGTGACAAAGGGGACTGCAGTCATGAGGACATCGGTCCTGTAGGTCTGTTCAGGCAGATTAGATGAGGAGAGCGAGGTGGGTCGGGACGAGACAGGACCAAACGGGGAATTTCACTGAGTCATTCTGAGAAATGATAGCAGAAGCTGCAGTGTGGTTAGCACAGCCACTTTTTTGGCCTATGGGTACTTCCTCTGACAGATCTTGCTGACCACATGTTGACTGTGAGCTGGCAACTCACTCGAGTGCTTATCAGTGTCACTCAGGCTAGGCTGCTCCTGGAGAGCAGGGTCCAGAGCACAGGCTCTGAGCATCTCTGTCAGCCCCAGCATGCCGAGCCCCTTCTTGGCCACAGTCCTCTCTGAGACTGGCATCAACAAGTGATGTTCTGGAAGATGGCTGTGCAACTCCAGAGTCCTGTGGCATAACTACAGGAAGGGGGGATTGGCCCAGAGAGAGGACCTAAGCCATGAAGTTGTCTTGTAGAAGGAAACTGACTGGGATCTATAGGGATGATGCACATGTCAGCGGCCCAGTCGGGGTGGCTCTACTGGACTGAGTGGGATCCGCACGCCCGGCTATCTCTTAGTCACCCTGTCCTAAGGTTAAGAAAACAAGGCCCAGAGGAAGTGCCCGGCTTACCCGGAGGCCTCAGCTGTCATGTGCCAGTGCCAAATTACTGTGTTGGCCTGTGAACCACACCACATCCTGGTGATGGCCTGTGAATGTTGAGACCAAGAGAGTCAGAATGACCCTCCGGGGATGGCACAGAGAGGCCTGGCAGAGAGTGGACAGGCCCTGATCTGACTCATTCACCCTCTTCTTACCCCTTCACCCAGGACAGTCAGCGTTGGTGAGCGCTGGACTGTTTGAGGCAGAGTCATAATATTTTGGTTTAGAAATGAGGACTCTAGACAGAATAGCAGTGCCCTGGTGCAGGGCATTTGGTGTTGCCCGGAAAAGGATGGGCATAAAAGACATGTTTATTTAATGCCTGCTATGTGCTGGAAGCTTTGGTGTTTCCCATCTGGCATTTCTCATTGCCCCTGAGGGACATGTGCTCTCCCTGGTTCAGAGGTGAGGCAACAAAGAGAGGACAGGGGAGGTGTCTTACCTGAGCCTCTCAGCCTGGAGGTGGTCCCCATCCTCCTTGGCTGTCCTGGGCCCGGCCCAGAGCAGAATTCCAGCACCAGGCAGTGGCTGTGTGCCCCAAGTGCTCTCACTTGGGGCCTGCCCCTGTACCCCATCAGCATGTTCTGGGGGCAGTGGGGCTGTGGAGGACAGGGTGGGGGTTCCAGCCCAGACCTGCCCTCCGTGCCTGGAGGTCTGTGCCAGAAGCTCCTCCCCCTGGCTGTGTGGCCTTCCGTGAAGACCCATCTGGCTTCCACACGCACGTGACTGCTCTGTCTGTGTGGCTGGGAGCTGAGGACCACTCACTGTCCCCTGCCTGCGAGCTGGCTGGTCCTTTTGTGCAGGCGTGATCAGACTTGGCTGTCCGTGTCACAAGCATGCCAGCGAGCACAGACCTGTGACCTCGCAGTCCCTTGACAGCCACACAGGCTCCTTGCAGAGACCAACCTGTGAGCCGGAAGCTTCTGTTCACTCATCTGTAAAGTACGGATGATCCCCCGTGGCAACTGTGCAGAGCACCTGTGGTTAGATCTGGGGAGGGTCTGGCCTTGAGCGGACCCCACGTGTCACCTGCTGCTGTCCTCCTCATGCCCGCTGGAGAAGTCTGACCACAGTCTCCACCCTAGCCCACAAGGAGCCACCTGACCTTTCTCTGTCTTGGGTATTGTGTTCTAGAACCCACTTCCTATGGGAATCAGCTGTGGGGTGTGGCTCTCCTTACCACTTCGGTGCCGTCTGTCTGTGGGCCTCACAGCACTGCCATCTGCAGTGTGGTGACAGGTAGTGGACAGGTGAATCAGGACCCATCTCCTCCAAGAATCAAGAAAGTATCCAGGACTTTGTGGGGGAAGGGTGAATGCTGGGTCTGGGCCTGTGAAGGAGGCAGAGTCACAGTGTGACCACAGGATGTGGGGCCAGGTAGGTCTGTCCCTGCCACCTGGCTGGCACTGCCCTGGCTATGTGGCTTTCAGCACCTCCCTTTACCCCTCTGGGTAACAGAGTCTACTTGTAATATAGCATTTGGACCAGAACAAGACTCAGCAGTGTTTTTCATACATAGTGAATGCAGTAGCTGTGTAGGCTGTGCAGTCTCTGTCACCCTCGTGCCACCATCATTGTAGCACATAGGCAGCTGTAGACAGTAGGTAAACAGTAAGTATGGCTGTGCGCCAGTAAAACTTTATGTACAGAAACAGGTGGCAGGCAAGTTTGCTCCTGGGTGGGGGATCTCACTGTACTCCTTCAGTCTGTGCTATTCTGGGATCTGCTGCAGCGGTCGATGCGGGGTAGGAGCTAGAACCCAAGCTGTGGACTAATCACCAGTCTGCTTTGATGCTGGTCAAGAAATTAGCATCTGTCGATTTCTAATGTGGTTGCATCCCATGAGGGAGCCAGAGGGAAGCTTCAGTCTTTGGTAACCAGTTCTGTTTTTCCCTTTGTAGAACGCGGAGATGTATAAACTATCCTCACAGCAGTTCCACAAGGCAGCTTCGAAAGCAGAGAACACAATCAAGTAAGTTTGCTTGTTATTCTTTGTAAACTTGGCCTGCATTTGTAAAAATTCTCTCATGTGGCTTGAAACCTGCTGGTACCTGCCTAATTTCAAATTTCTCTAATAACACAGGCAACCATCTGTTCGTCGGCTGTCTCACCTGAACCTGAGGTAGCCATTGGTCATCAGTAATTGGCCAAATTAGCACTCGCTTCTTTGTAGCTCCTTGGCAGATTGGTGCAGGGCTGAGACCTAACCTGGAGTTGTTTCGGGCGCGGTGTGTGTGAACAGGTGCAGTCTCACAGCGATCTGGCTCAGGGGCTCGGTGCAGTGCTGCTGGCCTTCTGCCCCTTGGCTTGGGGGTGGGGCTGGGGTTGTCATTGTGTCCCCAGTGGGAGCCTCCTGCTGGTCTGTGTGACATGCCTCATGCATACAGAGTTCACAGTGGGTCCACTTTACCCCAGCGGAGCTGAGGCTCAGGGAAACTGCCGGTTGCTCAGGTGACACGGTCTCAGACCGGCACTGTCCCATCTGTCACACTCTTGTCCTTGTGCACCCCGAGCTGGGATGTCGGGAGCAGGAATGTGTGTGCTTTATGCTCTTCACAGTGGCGCTGCTTGGCCAACAGTGCAGGATCCTGGGAAGTCAGAGGGCCCCCCAGGAGGACAAGGTGGGCCCAGGGAGCTCTGTGTGAAGAGGCTCTCTGTGAACCCCGCTTTCCCCACCCAGCAGGTGGTTTACCAGACAAATCTTTCATAGTACTGAGTGCTTAGATTTGGCACCGTGAAAAGAAAATGTGAGAGAGGGGTTTGGGTAGCTAGGAGGTGATGAAATACTTGTGAAAATGTTGTGGAGAACAATAGAGGAGTCAGGAGGACAGTGGGGCAGATGTCCAGTCACAACGGACCAAAGGATCACTGTTGGGGGGTCTCAGTCCTGAGTGTGAAACATTTGCAGCTGGGGACTCGTAGGCTGTGGCAGACCAATTAAAGAATGGCTTTTGGGAAAAGAAAACATAGTCTTGAAATTTCAAGTCCTAGAGCAAGAAAAGGAACCTGGGAGGAAAAGACGTTTCCTGCTGCCAGTGGAGACCAGGAAAGGTTGAGCAAAGCAGCAGCCCGGGACCTGGGACCCCACAGAGATGCGGGTGCCCTGCTGTGCTGCAGGCTTGTGCCACCTGTGTCCACCTCCTGCCCCGCTGAGGGAAGCTCGGGGGCTGTTTCTGAAGGCTTCCTCCTGGTACAGCAGGTTTATCCAGAGCTGCAAAATACCGAGATACTCGAGAAATACTTGGGATGTCAAACTGGAGAGGGGAGGGGGAGGAGCAGCCACATCAAAGAGGCAGTTACTTGACAGCCACTGCAGTAAGCTGATCCCTGGCAAGGAGGGAAGCTCTGTGGCCTGGGGCCCCTCTCCCTGTCCACCTGTCTCCCTCCCCCTTCCCTCTAGCGCTGGTGTGGAGTTGGGTCAGGAATGCCTTCCACAGCCTGTCTCCGCCTGTGGCGTGGTTGGGACAGAGGAAGATTGTTCAGAGGAGGCCACCAGGAGCAGGTCCTGGGAGGGGACATGGGGCCCTGAGGCCGTCACACATCAACTGTCACACTCTCCCACTCTGATAGGCTGCATTGCCACGAGCCTGAAGCCACAGGCCCAAGTCACTATAGACCGAAACCTCCAAGCCTATGAGGGAAAAGGAACCTCTCTTCTTTCACACTGATTTTCTCATGTATTTTGGCACCTGACAGAAAGCTGCCTTTCCGCAGCTGGTCATGTGGCAAGCCTGGGATTCTCGCCTAGTTCAGAGCTGTGCATTCCCCTGATGTCTGCATTGCTGTGTCCCTAATGGCCCTCTCAGCAGGAGACGGGCAGCAGGTGGAACCCTATGAGCCTGCGTAGGCAGCAGAGTTGGCCCGCGCCAGCCCAGCCGGCAGCCCTGCCACTTACCAGTCTAGGACAGCCACTTGTGCTTTGAGTGATGGTGAATGAGACCCGCCCGGCATGCAGACCCAGCATGTCAGCAGTTGCTGTTGGTATTACACTGACCGCTATAGATGGAATCTGTGTCCCTCAGAAGCCTGATCAGTGGGGAGGCCTCGTGGGGTAGGGCCTCATGAATAGGATTAGTGTCCTTAACCAGCACTAGGGTCCCTCCACGCCTTTGCCGTGAGGACCAGGGAGAAGGCACCATCTGTGAAGCAGGAAGCAAGACCTTGATGCTCCCTGGGTCTGCCGTGCCTGGCCTGGGTCTGGGTGTCTTCGTCTGCAGCCCCAGCAGAAGTGAATGTCTGTTATTTCCAAGTGCCTCGTTTGCAGCACTGGGCTGCAGCAGCCCAAATGGGCTGAGGGCTGTTATTAATGATGGCAGCCATCCGAATCACTTTTACAGCACCTGCTTGGCAGAGAACAGATTTGATAAATAAATAGAGTTTCCACAGAACCTCATCTTTCCCCAAATGTAGTAAACAGGATGCCCAAATGTAGTAAACAGGATGCAGTGTAAACTTAGAAACTTTTTTCCTTAAATATCAAGGGCAAAAAATCTTTGGAAGACTTCTTGGATTAGCAAATGATTGTAAATTGCATTGTAAATGTCATAGAAATAAACGCCAACTACTGGCAGCGGTAATATTGGGAGTTTTCTTCCAAGACAGCTTCGGGTAAACTGAATGGTTACTTAGATGGTAAACTCAGTGTCCATGTTTTCATTCTTTGATGTAGCACATGGGTATAGAATGTGTACTTCTTGCCAAAGCACCACGCTAGCCCCAGGGATACGGAAACGAGCAGGACAGCAGTGCTCTCTGCCAGTGAGGAACTAAAAGCATTAAGGGAGCAGCAAACATCACTTTAAAATTACTGTGTACAACAGGCCTCTTCCCAATTGTTGTTGGTGATGAGTTAAGGTGTGTGTCAGAGGAGCCTGATTTAGACGTGGACTTTGAAGAAGGCTTCTCTGGAGAAATGATGTCTACACTGACTCCTGGAAGAATGGAAGGTGGCCAGAAGAGAGGGGAGGGGAAAGTAGCTCATAACAGTTGCAGCATGTGCAAAGGACCTGAGGCAAGAAGCAGTTTGTTCAGAGAACTGAAAGAAGGCCAGTAGAGCTGAGAATGATTTATGAGGAGAGAGATAAAAGTGGAACTCCAAGCAGGAGCCAGACCTTGTAGGACTTTGTAACCATAGTCAGCGTTTACATTTTATCTGCAGAGCAGTGAGATACAGTCATACACTACACACTGCTTCGGTCAGTAGTGAACTCCATTTGACACAGTGACGATCCCGGGAGATTACAGCTGTGAGGCTGAGCCCCCACAGTGCCACAGTGCATCTAGTATATCACAGTCATGTTTGTGGCAGTGCTGCAGTGCCGGTTGTATGGATGTAGAGCATGTACAGATATGTATGGCTCACAATATGTGAAGATAGGTAACCATCTCACTGGCTTGAGTACTTTCTGTACTTTATTATTTTTTTAAGAGTGCACTCATTGGGCCAGGGATTTAGTTCTGTGGCACTGTGCCTGCCTGGCAAGTGCAGGGTCCTGAGTTTGATTCGTGGTACTCCCCCCACTTAAAAAAAGAATACGCTCCTTGTACTTATTTAAACAAAAATGCAGCAAGGGGCTGGGGATATAGCTGAGTGGTTCCGGCACCTGTCTTGCAAGCGCAAGGACCTGGGTTCGATCCCCGGTAACCACATAACAATACTGGGCGTGGAGACTCACCCCAGCAGCAACCAGTACCACATACCACAGTGCCGGGTGTGGTGGCTCACGCCTGTAATCCCAGCACTCAGGAAGCAGAGGCAGGAGAATTGCTGTGATGTGAGTTTGAGGATGAGCTCAGGGCCAGCCTGAACCATAAAGCAAGACCCTGTCTCAAAAAACCTTAAAAAAAAAAATGCAGCAAGATGCAGCAGCCTCATACATCCTGGTCCCAGTCTCTCAACAGATGAAGCGGGGGCAACCCCCGCTGTGGGCGAGTGCACTTGGCTGTCCGCACAGTGACGCTGGCTGGCTGAAGACACCTCTGTATGTCCTGGTCCAAGTCTCTTGATAGATGGGGAGGGGGCAACCCCCACTCTGGGTGAGTGCACTCAGCAGTCTGCACAGCGACATTCATTTCCTGAAGATGCCTCTCTCTGTACCCTGCTGGCTTTCCAATCTGTGCCCCTAAGCCTTACATTTCTCTATCTGTACATACAGCTTTAGCTACAGTCTGCGAGTTTAGATATGTTGTATTATAATTCATTTCAAAATCCTTCTAATTTTCATTCTGATTTCTTTCAAAGAAGTATATTGATTAATTCCCAAACATTTGGGAATTGTGTAACTACCTTTTTAATGTTTGATTTCAAGTTTAAATTGCTGTGATTAGAGAACGCAGTGTAGATTCCTTGAAAAGTTTTGCTCCTGTGTGGGATCGCCATGGTTGGCTGTTTCCGTGCACTGAAGGAAATGAGTGTGTGCAGCTGCAGTCTCCTGAAGGAAGGAGAGTGTGTGCCTCGCCGTGAGTGAGGTCGTCCCAGTCCACCCAGTGACTGAGCTGGTCTTGCGCTCATTCCATCTTTACCAATGTTTCCTTCTGACGTCACTTTGCTTCCAACTAAAAACCTTCTTTCGGTGTAATGCTGCCGATTCCGATTGTCTTCATTTTGGGGGCAGCAGCAGTCACTTCTTCAGCTCGTCGGAGACACCTTTGCCTCCTCGTGGGGCACGTTTTTCTCTTGAGACACCAGCCGTTAGTGTTGCTGCTCCTTTGAGGTGCTTCCTTTTTTCCTCTGCCTGCTTTTAAGATTCCCCCTGTCTTTGGTTTTCTAGCAGTTTTATTAAGGTGAGCTTTGGTACAGGTTTTCTTCCCATCTTCCTTTTTGGGGTTCACGTCTTTGAGATTGATTCCTCATTTGTCAGTTTTGGAAGTTTCTCAGTCATTATCTTTCCAAATAATGCTTTCCCTGTTTTATCTTTTCTCCTCTCTGGGGTCTCAGGCACACGTTTTACTGTCTTGTATGTCTCTTGCTCTTTTTCTGTTTTCATCACTTTTTAAAATCTCCATGCTGTAGCCTGCATTTTTTGTATTGATCTTTCAGTTCACTGATCCTCTCTTTATTGTGTCAAGTTTGCCTTAAACCTATGTATTGAGTTTTGAATTTCAGTTATTGCATTTCTTTCAGTTATAGACTTTCTATCCCCTTTATATTTTTTAAGATTTTCAGTCTGTGGTGAAATTCTACTTTTTTGCTCTCTGTTTGCTTGAATGTATTAATTGCCGTTATTTCGAAGTCATTTGTGGGCCTGTTTCTGTGCCCCAACCCCATACTTATTTCATTGTATGCCTGATAATTCCTGACTGAATGTCAGACATTGCACAAAGAAATTCCAGAGGCTCTGGTGGTATTGCCTTTCCCCGAGAGGTTCCACCCTGCTCCTTGGTGGCCACCTGGATAAGAGCAGCTTGTCTTTCTCCCGCCGGGACTGAGCTGACAGAAGGTTTGTGCGTACAGCTCTTGTGATGTTCAGGCTGCACCGAGTCCCTCCTCCTCTGCAGGTATGTGGCTTCTCAAGCTCTTCTTTCTCAGTGAGCTCTACACCACTGTTTTTGCTTCCTTAGCGCTAAGCCTTCTGGAACTTCACTTTGCCTTGTGGTGGCGCATTAGCCAGCTCCTTAGCCTCTTGCCTCGAGGAGTAGGAATCTGACAAGTGTTCTGAAAGAGAAAACTCACTCTGTGTTGGATCACTGCTCTCTAGAATCCCCGCCCCTCCCCAGCCTCGGCAGCCTCCTTTCAGCGCCTCAGGAATATCTCTCTTTGGTGCTGTCAGACAGCTCCCTAGGCTTTTCCCCCGGTGGTGAAGCTGTCTGTGTGACACTCTGCCTCTTCCTTCCCAAGATTTAGCAGAAACTAGGGAAAAGTAGCTTTGCAAATGAGCCCTCCTCCCCTCTGTATGGCCCCTCTCACGTGATCCTGGCCCTCGAGTCCTAGCCCTCTTGATCTTTAGATGCCTGCAAGCAGATCATTTCTAATCCCCACCTGAAGCCCCCGGGTCAGGGGAAAGCAAAACTACTCTATTGTAACTGGGAGCAGAAGCCCTGCCTAGCTTGTGAGGAATGATTGACTTTTCCCAGCAAGACAGGGCCAGCCCAGGTAGAGCAGAAGGTAAGTACAAAAATAGGTGGATCCAGACTCCATCAGCAGCACTGGGAATGGGTGGCACAGGCAAATCTCCCAACTTGTCTCTGTCCCTCAGCTTTTGTGAGCTGCACCAGCGTATGTCAGGGCCTCGGAAGACTTCTGCCTACTTCCTGCCCGCATTGCTGTGGCATTGTGTCGAGAGTGGCAGTGAGTGAGGGGACTCTTGTTTTGGAAGAGTTGTGGGGTTGGGGTAGAAATGAATACCCAAGGTATGATATATACACACATGCACAGTTACACGCATGCACGCACGCACGCACGCACAGACCCCTCCACCTCCCAGCAGCACAGCAGGCGGGATTGTTCAGATTTTCTGAAGGAAGAGATTAAGACCCCAGGGAACATCCTGCATTTATTGTGTCACATCTGTTTTTTATGACAACCTTCAGTCCTCCTGTGGGATTCATTCCAAGCCTGTCGTGGCTTCTCATTGTCAAGAGGCTTGTAGCTTCTTCCCGGCCCCACAAAGAGCCAGCCCTCAAAGAGGGTAGAACAATTGAGTCGAAGGAAGAAGGTTATTAACTGTTTCCTGAAACTGAGTCATTGTGGGGCAAGGACTTAGATGCAAAGAGGCAGATTAGTGTGGACGGGCCTGTCCTAGTACTCTCACTCTCCCTTTGGAGGAGGGCATGGCTTAGGGCTAGGACAAGACTCTGGACACTCTGGGCCCCGCTGAGTGTTGTTCCATACCCACAACTCCCCGATGAGCTTCTCCTTAGTGAGCTCAGGACTGAAGACTTACTGAAACAATAGACATTTATTTAAACCTCAAATAAAGTGACATTCTAAACATTCTTTCATCCAGATAACATTCAACTCAGTCAGAACTCAAAAGATGTTACTATGTCTCCCTTCCTTATTTAGATAACCTTAGATAACCTTTCAGAAGAAATGTTTTCTATTCAGAATTCCTGCTTTAAAACTGATGAACCTGCCCTTTGAGAAGGTTAACAAGTAAAATCTCACTTAATACATGCATTTAAAATCAAGACTCAGTCAATAGTGTTCTTTAAAAAAACAATCACTGCACATCATCACGTGCCAGCTGTCTCGTGTGACCCTGTCCCTCATCCTCAGGTGACAGATGCTAATATTTTCCCTGTGGTGCAGATGCAGAAACCAAGGTACCTTCATTGGCTGTCAGACTCAGTCTCCTGGTCTGCACCATGCCTACTTCATCTGGGTTCTTCCGCAGTCCAGATGGGCCAATCTACATTCTCGCCCTGGGACACAGGCTGGGGAGTGGCCAGGTGGGCTGGAATCCAGGTCCGTGTGTGTCTGCACTTGTTCTCCACTGCGCTGGCTGAGACGGTTCTCTTAGAAACCAGTGGGACAGGGATTAAGATGTTTGCCAATGAGCTGACTGCCTGCCCTTCCCTGAGCATGTCTCCGTTTGGCCCACAGGTGTGTGTGTTTGTGTGTGTGTGTGTATGTGTGTGTGAGAGAGAGAGAGAGAGAGGGAGATCTACCTTCAGGCCCTCTGAGGCGTTTATTCCGTACTTCTGTTAGAGTCACCTCTTTTGTAATCAGGGAAACAAAGCAGCACAGTGAGTGAGTGGAGTCATAAGGTTAGCACTTGTGTGGGTGGGGTGGAAAGCTTAGCTTCTTGCCTCTGCTACAGCCTGGGCTTCGTCTTAGGCCCTGGCAGAGCTCACAAATCAATCTTGGCAAGCTTGCACCAGCTGGGTGTGCCTCAACATTCCTCAGCTCTGCGCTTCGGCAGCTGGCATCATTTGCATGCCAGTGACATTCCTAGTGACGTCTGTTTGCCATCCCTGAGCCAGGTGAGTTCTAAGGTGACGGTTTTAAACTCAGATCTTGGATTAGAACACAGAATGCGTTCATTTGTGTTACCTTTCGCACATACTATTTTCTCCCGTGTTCTCCCTCTTTTTACCTCTCAGATTAGGTTCACTTTTCAAAACCCAACCTGACCATCTTTCGTGCTTACTGCTGTTTTTAGCAGGGGTCCATCCAGGATCCCACTTAGCTCTTCATCCCCATTGCCCAGCCCAGAACTTCCTGTGATAGGTGTGGACCAAGCCAGTGTTGGAAGAGCTGATGCCCACGTGTGGAGCCAAGGGTGGGGTTTAAACACAAGCAGCTGTCTGGTTGAGCACTGTCCTGTGGGACTTCTGCAGCGGTGGCCAGGAGCCTGCGGGTGGGGAGCAGGCTGGTGGGGAGACAAGGACTTCAGGGCCTAGCAGGTGAGTGCACAGACACTGACTATGCTGCCTGTGCCAGTAGACATAGCTGCTCTAAGATGCCTTTCTGAAGGTTATACCCAGGGCTCCCTGAGGTGACTTGCTGAGCCTCTAGGAAAGTTTGTGACACAGAGTAAGCACTCAGTAAATGGCAGGTATTGTTATTAGAGTACGTTTGGCTCCTGTACCTAGAGCCCTGAGGGCAGGGGAAGGTGGGTACCCAGCAGCTGTCCTTTTGGAGGTTGTCCAGAGAGACGATTGTGTGTGTGTGTGTGTGTGTGTGTGTGTGTGTGTGTGTGTGTGTGTGTGTGTGTGATCTCTGTTGAGTGGGCAGGGGACAAGCTTGCCAGTCTCATCTTGGAGTAGCAGCAGCTACTCCGGGATGAGCTGGAGCTCTGTGCTGGCCTTTGAGGACAGGGCCTCCATGGTGGGGACACAAGCTCTGCTTATTAGGGGCGTGTGCAGCTCATCTACACCCAGCAGTACTGAACATGGTGTGTGTGTCTGTGTGTGTGTATGTGTGTGTGTGTGTATGTGTGTGTGTGTGTGTGTGTATGTATGTATGTGTGTGTACAATGAAAAGGGAAAGTGTGAAAAGCTACCCTCTTAGGAGTATAGCAGTTAGCTCTGGGCAATTTGGGGGCAGGAGAAAGGTCAAAGGGGGCGGTGGCTTTATTTGAAATGTATTATCCATCCACCCATCTGTGTATCCATCCACTTATATATATCTAGTGTAATTAAAAATCGGTGAGACTGTTGGAGTTGCAAGGGGAGGAAGGGTGATGGTTTAGGCCAAGGGAAGCACAGGCAAGAGTCAGATCCCCAAGCTGACAGAGGCCCCTGAGGGACTGGAGCTGGCTGCCTGGCCCTGGTGTCCCAGGGCAGCTTCCTTTGCTGCTAGAAGCTGCCCTTTCTCAGTGTCCTGAAGCTGCCTGTGCTCAGAAGCAGCATCCTATGTGTGTGTAGTCACCAGACACAGAAGCACTGGGCATCTGGGTGACCAGACCGCTGAGCCTGCGTCACTCCTATCTCCAGGAACTTCTGAGGACTCAGGCAGAGGTGGCGGGGAGTGGAGCCCGAGGAGATGGTTCCTTCCCTTGACACACCAGCCCCTGGCCTTGGTTAGGGCCTGACTGGCTCCTCTGTTTGCCGACTTGCATGTCAGGCATGAATAATGTTGCCTGTCCTGTTCCATGAACAATGAAGTACCAGCAGTGGATGCTTCCTTTGGTCCTGGACGGTGCTGTCTGGTAGAGACTGAGAGGCTCCCCAGGCAGCCAGACTGGTGAACAGGCTGGAAGGCACACGTCGGGGGTCGGCGAGCCGGGTCCAGTGAAGAGCTTACTGACCTACAGAGGAAGACGGCAATGTGACAGTGCACGCCAGTCCTCTCCCTAGTATCTTAAGGAAGCACGGCGGTGATGCTGTGTGCTCTGGCATGTGTCCTGGCCCTCCCTGGTCCCTGTCCGATCATGAACAGAATCACTGGCTCCTCGCACCGTTGTCCTGTCTCTGCCACCCCATGTCTCCCGGGTAGTTGCCTGGAGGTTTGCTCCTGCGTCCTGAGAAGAGCAAGGAGGCCTTGTCTTCCCGAAGGAACTTATTCCCCTCACCGAGCTCTGGCATGTGGGGCCGCCAGCCTCAGAATGGAGTCGGAAGCTCCTGGAGCATAACCTTACTTCCTTGTTTTTAAAAATCCACATTTGTCCTTAAAGAAGGGATTAAGTGATGGTAATCTCACACCTGACTGCCAATTCAGTTGGCCTTTCCTGAGGGTGACTTGGTGGCTGGGTTGACAGGAGGTCAACCCTTGGTGGTTGAGGGTGACAGGAGGTATAACACAATAAACAAGATGTGGAACATAGACACACCAGGCTGCTCTGCCTGCAGTTCCCCCCTGCCCAGACAGCACCCTCTTGTCCCTCTAGACTCACCCAAAGCATCTTTCTATAAGGCTTTTCAAGATCCTCCTTGTCTGAAAGAGAGCCCTGCCCTCTGTTAGAGCCCCATGGAACCTGAACATGTACACACACACACAGACACACGCCCTGCCACCTCTGGCTGCCTTTGTGGTGATATTTTGCTCTCACGGGTTCTGTCACTGCATCTGCTAGACTGGATGCTTCCTGCAGACAAGAGCTTCACTTATTCCCAGGGTGCCACAGCCGTGTATGAAGGCTGCTGTCCTACAGTGGGGACCAGGAGTGCTGAGTTCCGCCCTAGCTCAGTGAGGCCCCAAGATGAGTGGCCTCCCATAGGTGCCTGAGTGTCTGAAAGTGGAGTGAGGTAGTGTGTGCCGAGGTCTGGGGGGGGCTTTCCTTAGGGCTGTCAGAGGAAAGCAGGAATGGGCCTGCCACAGTGCCCTGTGGGGTGGAGACGAGGCTGGAGTGGCAGGCTGCTCCTAGGCAGGAGAGGCCTCCCTGAATACTAAAGATTTTGGAATCCATCCTGCAGGCAGTGGCAAGTCATAAAAGCGCTCTAAAGCAGAGGATTGATAGGATCAGATTTGTGTTCTAGAGAGATAGCTGGCAGCATCCAAGAGAGGAGGCAGTGACGTGCTGAGAGCACAGGCAGTGACTCACCCATGCTGCAGATGGGTACCCAGCGGCCCTGTGCTCCTGGCCCCTGGGGCACCAAGACAGACAAGTGGTCAGCAATGGGAGGAGGTGATTGTAGGCGCGTGAGTTCAGAAAACAGAGTAGCCAGAGCTGTGCAGGTACACAACCGAGGACCGCTCTGATGTTCCAGCAGAACTGAGCCCTAGGAGCTGGAGGCTACTTTGTCAGAGGAGCTGCCCATTCCTGAGAGATGCTAGACTGAGCTGTGGCTGGGCGAGGAGGGCCTTATCCTGGGGCAAGGGTGGGGCTCGGCTCCAGACTCTTGGCTCACTGTGCCTGAGCCAGTGTAGAGGCTGAGCCCATCCAGCAACTCCTCACTCAGTCGGGCTCTGACAGTGGCCATAGGCTTAAGGGACAGGGCAGCCCTGCTGGGCGGCCAGTCTCAGCCCGGTGCTTTCTTAGTGCTCAGAGATCCATGACTCAGAAACTGGGCCGAGAGATGACAATTTGTTAATCCCCTCCCCTCGACAAAGATGAAAATGGCATTTCATTCCCAGCTGTATTAATGGACTCACTTCGGGAATAAAGCCAGCATCCCCAAAGGCAGTGGCTGAGGCTCTTTACCTTTGTGCCACTTTTATTTTCTTTTGAGTGTTACATTTAGATTAGCTTCTGGGGATTAAATGTTATTACAGCTGAATCTTTTCTCTTCTTTTTTTAATCAGTGGCGAGGTGGCTGCTTAGCATCCTTCCTATTCAAGCGATTTCCTCAAGTCCTGTTGCCTCACCTCTCCCTGTTCTTAAGAGGTGGCTCTGCTGAGGGATTCCTCTATCCCCACCTTGGGAGGAGAAGCTGCACCAGATGTGCTGTTCCTCCGGAGAAGGTGGGGCTGGCCAACAGGATAAGGACTGTTAAATGGTCCCCTAGCTGAAGAGTCCCCCTTAGCTCGTCATCTGCTGCACTACTCACAGTGGCTGCAGGCCCCACCAGCTTTCCTGAAGACCACGAGCTGTACCTGTCTCCTGGCATCCAGCTCTCACAGGCCAGGGTGATGGTGCAGAAAGATCAGCCCCTCTGTAGCATTCTGCAGGAACACACTCATCTAGATGGATCTTGAGGTTTAGAGTTAGACACAACTGCTGTTGGTGATTGCATCAGTATACCAACAGTCGAGCTGGGGAGTTAACTCAGTGGTACTGGCGCCTATCTTGCAAGTGCAGGGACCCAGGTTCAATCTCTGGTAACCACATACAACAATACAGGGTATGCAGACTCACACCCACCCGCAATCAGTAACACATACCACAGTGCTTGCCAGGGTGGCTCACACCTGTAATCCCAGCACTCAGGAGTCAGAGGCAAGAGGATTACTGTGAGTTCAAGGCTGAGCTCAGGGCCAGCCTGAACTACAAAAGTGAGATCCTGTCTCAAAAAAGAAAAAAGATGCCATCAGTCTGTGAGCTGCTGGGAGAAAGGTCACTTAGGGTGTGCTCAGGGGCTCAACCTCCTACCCTCCCTCCAAGAGCTCCTCGTCTCTGTATTTAGCAGCCAGGAGGCCCTGCCCTGACGGGTTAACATGGAGAGAAAGTATGCCCTTAGCATGAGGTGACCATGTATGACTGTGAAATTTCACTGACATAGATAGACCTGTTGCCAGAGCTTGGACCTAGCGTAGACAATGAACAGCCCCACCTACCTTCAGCTCTTGGTTCTTGGTTTTATTGTACAAGAATGAAAGTTTTGCTTCTGCTGTAACCAGATCCCAGGAGACAAAAATCTATGATTCTCCATCTTTGCCATGAAATTCCCTCTCTGTGGAAGCTGGAAGGTATCTACACCAAGCCGGACTTTCTAGGAATTCTGCTGAGCAGTGTTGGAGGATCATTGTTCCCACCATCCATGATACCACATATAAATGAGACGAAACTCTGAGCGACTGCCTGGTGACAACTCTAAAACCGGGGCCCAGCAGCTGGACAAGCCCTCCTCGGGTTGACTGGCCCAGGCTCAGATGCAGGGTGTGTCGTCATTCCCAGGCTCAGAAAGCTCTCCCACCAAGGCTGGGTCAATCAAGTTTAGTCGCCAGTGCCCGACCTCGCACCACCATGTCACACTGCGCAGCCCAGCTTTAGAAAAGAGCTCTGTGTGATGGAGACAGTGCAGGGTTGGCCCTTGGAAGCGTCCTCGTTCTGTCCCTGGACTTAACAGAGCACAGCAAAAACGCCCTACAGCGGTATCTGGAGGCTGCTTTTATCTCCCCTGCTGTCTTTCCCTTCAGCTCTTTAATCACCCAGGGAGGCACACACCTGGTTGCAGTCCCCATTTCCTGCCTGTCAGGAATGGTAATCTCCAGGACACACAGCAGCCTCCCTGCCCTCGTCCAGAGGGCGTGCTCTGTCAGCAGCCAGGTCGTGGCTAGAATTAGCTGTACTGACCACAGTCTCTCTGGCCAGACCCCATTCACTTGCTCACTCCCTGCTTGGCTGCAGAGCCCTCTGTTGGGGCCAGCACTTAGGACCTTGTGTTTGGTCCCTGTAAGCATCGTTCTGCTTAGATTTTGTCCAACCTATAGACTTTCTGGAAATGCCACTTCTGTTGGCCCCCCACTCCATCTTTCATATACCTATTGAGTGTGACTTCTCTTTTTGAACTAAGTCACTAATGGAAATGCCAAGTTGTACAAGACCGAAGACCTCCATTCAAGCTGCCCCTGTCCATATGGCTCTGTAGTCAGCCAGTTCCTAAAGCTCCTTGGCTACCCACCCATTTTTTTCCTTCTTCCCAGCTGAGCTGGATCCTGAAGGAGCTTCTCCAGCAGTGCACATGGAGGCTGGGCTCTGAGACCATTGTGCATCCGCTGTCTTAGCCAGGTTCCTTGGTAGAAGAGAGGAGGAGAGAGTGTAGTGCTGTTTCCAAAAGAATCACCTTTTCCCATCTATCATTTTCTCTTTCCACACACTCCAAAGCCAGCCTGTTGATGACGCATTCTAGAATCCATCTGGGCTCCGCTTACATTCATTGAAGTGTACCCCTTTGAAATCATAACTTCAAGATGACTGCTTTCTAGTGCTGTGATATTTCTCACCCTTGAGTCTGTGGAGATGACAGGAGCTTGATGCTCTGTTAGTGTTCTTGGGCACCGTTCTGTGGGGTAATGGCAGTCATGTAAAATGGCTTAGTCCTTCGGTCATCTTCCTTGCATGATGACCATCTGTACTTTCTCACTCGAGTGTTCCGTTTTGTGAGAGAGGCCAGATACATGTAGAAAGGCAAAGACTTTGAAGTAGAAAACTCCAGATCACTCCTGGTTGTTCCTTGTTATGCGAAACCTGGCCAGTCACTTCCTAGGTCTCAGATTCCTCCTCTGTACAGTAGTGACCGTGGGTAGCTCACAGGACTATGCTGAGGGCTGAATAAGGAACTCTGTACATCCATCTATACCCCTTCTGTCTTTCTCTTTGCAGCATAAGGCTCAATCTCTAGGAAGCAAGACAGGAAGCAGTGTTTCTACTTCCAGAAATTGACACTCCCCATCTACAACATATCTCCTCCTGCCTATTCTTGTCTCCCAAAGACCCATAGTTTAAGTATCTAGAATGAGGTCTCAGGCCTTATCCCTCCAGGATACTCTGCCTACCCTGACCCATGAGAAGAATGGCAAGGTCCTTCATGAAGTCACCTGGGTGTTCCCATTGGTCAGAGCTTTCTGCATAAGCTATTCTAGATGGAATTCTTCATATGGAAGTGGGATCGTCCATATCCCTCTCATTTTACTCTGTACCTAGCACACACATTTTCAAAGATGGGCTTTGTAAGTTGATGTGATTCTGTAGAGCTGCCCCCTGGTCTCACCAGCCAATTGCTGGTCTTGGTAAAGCTGGTGCTTGAGGTCTTCTTGTTGCTAGGACCGACCCTGTTTAGAAGGACTGATGACAAGACCCTTCCGATCCACATGGGGCTCTGGAGCTGGTTAACTATGAACTCAGACTCCTCTATCCCCAGTGGCTACCAAAGCCTGCCCCCTCCCCATCACTTCAAACACTTCCCTTTCTGTACATGTACCTTGATCGGAGGTGTCTAAATGCCATTGTTTAAGATTCTGCCATAAGCTGATCATCAGGAGAAAGGGATCTAAGTCAAGCAACATAATGCCGAAATGCCAACTTATAAGCCCTTTTATGTATGGACTTGAAAATAGGAGTTGGGACAGACTATCCACAGGAGAAAGGACAAAACTTCATAGAAAGCTTAACCCTGCCAGAGAGAAGGTGGATGATACCCTTACCCATTTTTATATAGGAAACTAGGATTCGCTGAGTGAATCTTCCTGAGGTTGTCCCTCAGAGAAATGGACTAACATTCAGGCTCAGGCCTAGAAGTTTCACTCTGGAACCACCCAAATTTCAGCGTCTCTAAGATGTGAGGACAGGGGCTCTGTCAGTGCCGCCTGGAGGGGTCGCTGCGAAGAGCCTCCACCCTCCTGCGCCTAGGGCCTTTCTCCACAGCCTCTGCTGCACCGAACTATGCATGAAGCTGCCTGTCCTGGTGTGCCGTGGTCCAGGTTTGTGATAGCTATGGACACCTTGCCTGCGAATCTAGTGGACTGCTGAGTCCACGGCCCCGCCCAGAGCATGCGTGGGGGTGGAGTAGAATCTGCATTATAAGCCAGCTCCCAAGTGATTACTGTGAGCCCTGGAGTTTAGATCAGCTGCCAAAGTGAATGTGTTCCAGCCAACAAATTAATCACTTCCCCAGAAAATCCCCCCAGGGAAAGCTACTAAATCTAACCTGACTTCTGAATCGCTTGGAATAGGCCCTGGAGATTGAAGGGATCTCCTGCGTTTTCCTGTAGCCCTAGTTCCCCAACCCTGCCTTCTTTCCAGGTCAGAGCGCACAGAACAGCACCCTGGTCTGAAGTCCTGAGAGGCTGCAGTGAGCGTCTGGCTGCCCAGTGGAGACCGTGAGCTGTGTCTGTGGGCAGGAGCCTGTCCTGTAGCCTGTGGCCTATACCGTCATGGGCTCGGTACACCTGCATATTCCATCTTGCTGCCTGCAGGGCTACACAGATGCCCAGTGACCAGGCCAGGCCAGACTGTCACAAGGGCACCCTCAGGATGCAGGCTCTCAGAGTCTGTACTGAGCAGCCCCGAGAGAGGCAGGGAGATGCGACAGCTGCCCTCCCAGTGTTAACAGCTCCCAAATGATTGGTGTGAGCCCTCCAAGGGCCATGCCCTCCTGGTGCAGGAGGCTTCTTGTGCTGCACTCTGAGAGGCTGGGTCAGGCTCTTGGGTGACAGCCCAGTGTGTGAATCGCACACTCAGGCTGGAGAGTGAGAAAAGCAGCGCCATGCTTTCCCTGCAGCAGAGGAACCCACCTTCCTAAGATGCCACCTGGCCCCTGAAGCATCCATAATTGAGCCACAGGATCTTGAAGGTCCTCCCTGCTACTGCAGGACCATGTGTTTATTCCCTGGGGCTTGGCCAGTGCCCCAGCCCCCACCTCTTCTCATTTCCAGCACCCAACTGAAGGCCCAAGACACTTTAGATGGCAGATTAGGTTATATCCCAGTGGTGATAACAGTGGGAAAGAGTTAATTCTTCAAGATGCCATTGACAAGTTTTTCCTAAATCCTAGACATTGGATTAGCCCATTGCCAAAGTACCTCCCAAGAATAAGTAATATTTATTCACAATTAACATTTTTTAAAACTATACAAGGGATGAATGAAATCATCTTTAGAAAACTGATTGCAACATCAGTATCCCCATTCTTCTTACTTGTATGTATACACATGTACACTCACACTCACCCAAGGGCCTGTTGCCTGGATGCCCCCTGCCCCACGTGTGGTTCATGAGTGGTGTTAAAGTGCAGGCTCAAGGTTTACTGAAGTCCAGGATGTGGAAATGTATGCGGGTCCCCGTAGAGCAAAGGCAGGAAGCCCCTCCTCATGGAATCCTCAAGGAGTTCAGCCTGTGTTGTCAAGAGGGCCCGGCTTTCTAGTTTCTTTGCATTTCACAGGGATAGATGAATTGCCTTCCAGACTTCTCCACGATGACAGTTGTCAGGAATGCCCGGGAGTTTTACTTAAGCTAACAAATGATTACCCTTCCCATTAGCTCTACAAACAGGCCCCTAATTAGTGAATTGGCTAATGACAGTCGCCTCTGGGGTCATTAGTCCTGACAGACAGTGCTGGCAGTGTTCGGGCACTGTGTCACTGTCATAAAGCATGTTGTCAGGCTGTACTGGAAGCTGGAACTGGGGATGCTTGTACCACTACCCCCTCCTTTTATCTTTTGCATTATTTCCTTGGGTCAGGTAAATTAACTCCTGCATCAAACAAGAATGAATTTCTAGCTATGGATTATAAGCATAGATTTTTAGAGTGGGGGACTAAGGAGACGGTCGCCTTGATTCTTGGTAAGAAAATCATTTTTATGAAACACAGTTGCACTTTTTTAAGATTCACCTGACCAGATTTGGGGATGGTTTTGGAAACGGCTCATGTCTTGCCACACAATTCCAGATTCCCTTGGGAACGCCAATCACCTACTCTGCCTCTGGCTGCCCTGGGCCCTCAGGGAGAGCCTTCAGAAGTGCTTTTGTCCTGAGTTGAGTCTACTGTAAACAGGATGGCAGCATTGGCACAGAGCAGTGGGGACAGCCAGAATCAGGTCTGGTGCTTTTCCTTGGTGCCCACTAAAGTCTGAGTTGTCCAGACCCCGGAGTGATCTTGAACTGGGGAAGCTCCTGCACCCCGTCTGTCCTGACCAATCTGAGCCACTAGTCTGGGGCCCAGCGGTAATGCTGCAGGGGCTTTGTCCCATACAACTGGGATAAAGGTGCTCTATATTCAGGCTCTGTTCCTGCACGGCTTCTTGCTACAACTGCTCAAACCCTGTGCTGCTTAGTCTCAATGCCTGTTTAAGCAAAGGCCAAAAGTCTGTCTGAAAGTATTAAGGGGAAAATTGGGTGTTCACAATATAAAGCGCGCAGCTAGTCATGGATGTAAAATTTGTGACATTTTCCATATGATAAAAATGAGCAATGAAAGTGCATTTCTTTGTTCAAAAGTAGCAAAATGCATCTCAGAGAATTAAGAAAAATTATGAATAGGTGATTGTACAGCATAGCAAATCTCTAACATGGATTAAGCTGAATTGTTTGGAAGATAAAATGCCAGCATGAACATGTGTTATGAAAGGAAGAAGAACAATGGTGGGTTTAGGCAGGGAGAGCCAGGCTGCTGCTTTTGCCCGGGCTGACGTGGCAGGAAGTAGCTGGTTCACAGCCTAGGAAGTCCCTAGGGGAAGAGGCCTTGGCTGCTCCTGTGATGTGTGTAGATGCACTTGTCCTACCTCCTAGTCACTGCCTGTGGGAACTCAGCTCACACCTTGTGGCTCTCACACCCTGGATCAGTCTGTCTGGACACAGAGCAGTCCCTGGCAGCCCCACAAACCTGGCTGCATTTCTCTTCTTCTCCTGAGACTTCCTGCCCCAGGTCCTGGTATGCATGGTTCAGCGTCTCAGTATCTTACCCGTGTCAGGGCCTAAGGACTGGCATTACTGTCCTTGGGGCTGGCAGGGAGGGTAGGACACAGTCATCCTTAATTTATGTTGGGAGCATGCCTCAGCGGGCCACGTGCCAAAGCTTTGGTCCCCAGCCTCTAGGGCACTGTTGGGAAGAGGTGGAACCTTTAGGTGCTGGGGCCACTGGAGGCAATTGAGGTCACTGAGGATGTTAGGGGTTGTGGCCTTGAAGGGTACATTGGGTCCCAGCCTCTCTTGTTCTTTGCCTCCTGGCTGCCATGAGATGGATAGGCCTCCACCACCACACGGTCCCTCCATGATGTGCTGTGTGCCTCAGGCCCAGTGACCATGAACTGAGGCCCCCGAAGCCCTGAGCCAGAATGAGTATTTGCTCCTGAGAAGTCGTTGAATCTCAGGTACTGTGTCACAGTCACAGGCAGTCAGACTGCAGTGGCGCTGATGTTCATAGCACACAGGCAGAATCTGCTTCAGAAGTGTATGGGCTACCACCCTTACACTTGCCGTGTGTGGCTGTTAAGCGCACACCATTTTGAGATGTGCTGTAAGTACAAAATATGCATTGGATTTCAGACTTAGTACAGAGAGTATCCTGTTACCATGTCTTATAAACTGTTCATGTTGCTTATATATTGAAATGATATCTTGTTATATTTTGTTAAATGAAAGGCACCATTGCATTTGACCTGTTTCTTTCCTTTTTTAACATTACTGCTTCCTCTCCATAGGAGGCTCACATTCAGTTCTGCTAGGGAGCACTGCTAGCCCCTTTCACCCTCCCCTCTTGGCTGCCTCTTTGCTTCGTGCCCTCCCTCCTCTCTTGGCCACACATGCAGCCTGACAAAGGAGTGGCTAGTGTTACCAGTGGGGCATTTACTCCAGGCTGTGCAAGAGCTAGGAGCAGCACTGTTCTAGCAGAATGCCCTTTCCTTTCCCATTTAAAATGTGAGGAAGATGGCTTCAGCGAAATGAAGCACCTTTGCCAAGGTCAGAAGCCAGAGTGCAGTCAAGTAACAACCAAGACCCAGGTGTCTGGCGCCACTCCATCGTGGCATACCATGCCAGGCAGCCACTTGTCTTACTGGCTGGGGTACAGCAGGATCCAAGTTGGCATCGAGTTTGACTTCCATACTGAATCAGAGAGGCTGAGCTCCTGAGGCCCAGAGGGAAGCAGCCTGGCAGTCAACAGTAGGCCTAGATCTGGGCAAGAGATAATGTGCAATTGCTGGGAGCTGGGCCTGCTGTTTGCATCGGCCTCGGAGGAGGGTGGGGCAGATGCTGGTGTAGATTGCTGGATTTGGCCAGCACTGGACTTTAGAGTCTGATGAGGCCCCTTTCACTCAAGGGTGTTTGTAGACAGGTCCTATGAAGGTTGACTCAGAGCATGATGGGCCCAGGCCATAGTCATGGGCTCACCTTCCAAGCCCTTTCCGATGAAGGCTCAGAATCCCCACGTGGATCCAGTGGCCCTGATGAATTTGTCACAGAGAACCCTGGTGGCTCTGTATGCTTTGCGACCTTGGCTAGGTAACAGCAGCCTGTGCTTCCTGGCAGGAATCCGGGCAACTCACATAACATAAAGCTGGAAAGTGCAGGAAAGCGTGTGCAGGGATGTCATATTGCAGGGCTCTGGGGTAGCTGGAACTGCAGGGTCCCTGGTCCCCGGGCCGGGGTGAGTCCAGTCTGGAGTCCTGAGGGTGTCCTGTCTTGGCCTGTGGCCAGAAAAAATGGGAGCTTGCTGGGGAGTTAGCTCAGTGGTTCTGGTGCCTGTCTTGCAAGCGCAAGGGCCCGGGTTGGATTCCCCGGTAACCACATAACAATACTGGGTGTGGAGACCCACACCCAGCAGCAACCAGTACCACATACCACAGTGCCGGGCGTGGTGGATCACACCTGTAATCCCAGCACTCGGGAGGCAGAGGCAGGAGGATTGTGATGTGAGTTTGAGGCTGAGCTCAGGGCCAGCCTGAACCACAAAGCGAGACCCTGTCTCAAAAAACCTAAAAAAAAAAAATGGGGGCTTCCCTGACTGCACAGAAGGCAGGCTGCACATTTTCTTGCTATGGAATGCCAGAAGCAAGTCATGACTCCAGGAGTCCTGAGAAACAGCTCTTTTCCAGGTCACCGTACTCTGCTGAGTAGTGAAAGGCCAGAGCGAATCTATTTCCATCAGGGAAAATTGGCGAGGGGCCAGCGACTGTTGGCCTGGGAAAGATGAGGGGATGGGAAGCTCTGGGACCATCCTCGTCCTGCTATGAACCCAAGTGCCAGACCTACTGCGCACTGGTTCTGCGCCATCTCTCCTGTTTTCTGCGCAGGAAAAGGGGGATGAGAGAACTAGCTCATGAGCTGGGAGGTTGGATGCCGCGAACCTGTGCGGGGAGCAGCAAGCCAAGCGCCTGGTGCTCAGCGAGGACTCAGTAAACGGTAGCTGTTCATACTGGCCAGTGCTGTCAACTCTGAGGACCCAGCATCCTCTTTCTACAGTTTCCCATTGTGATTGTTTTGTCCCCTCAGCCACATTAAAAGACCAGCCCCAAAGAGGGAGGCTATAAGATGAAGTGAAGTGTGTGTCGTAAGAAGAGGTGATGTCTCTTTGCCCAGACATTCTGTGCTTAGAGACTGTTCCTGCCCTGGGCCAGTAGGAACCTGCAGCGGGGCCCAGAGGATGAGGTCATCCTAAGGGCCCCTCACCACCCATGCGCCCCCCACTGGCTGGGGTATCTTCCGGAGGAGGCCTGTAGTATGGAGCACCGGCTCCTGTTGCTCCAGTCTCCATGAACTTCCCACGAGCAGGCTGTTCTTCCAGAAGGTGGCCCTAGTGGCTCTGGTCGGAACTCTTCCATTCCCGGGGTCTAGGCCAACCGCGAGACCCTTTGACTGTATTACCTCATTTATCACCTTCACTTCACAGGCTGTAAGATTGAGAGTCAGCAGAGCAAATGGGTGTGCCCAGAGCCATAGAGCTAGAAATTGGGAGTTTCAAGTTCTGATTCTGATTAGCTGACTGTTGCAAGGTGTGCGAGCAAACACGGGCCAGGACCAAGCAGCGGCAGTTTGAGTGCCAGGATCTGGGCTTGCTTTTGATGCCTACCAAACATCATGAGCTCTGAAATAACACGATCAGATGTGTGTTTTAGAAAGATAACTCCACAAGTAGAGTATTGTCTGTTAAATCACAACTCACCCATCCTATCTTTGTGAAGCTGATTGTTTTTAAACCCAAGCACAGGAAATTACATTTGCGTCTACCCGATTTCATGCTTATTTCAGCCCTTTGTTCCAGCCTGTCTCTTTCTGTCTGTGTGTGTGCTTGTGTGTGTGTGTGTATGTGTGCCAGCCTGTGTTTGTGTGTGTGCACACATGTGTGGATGGGTTGAGGGCACATTCTGCTGGGAGGGAGAAAGAATGGCTAGAGAAGGTTTCCTACCTTTCAGCCACTGTTTGTGACAACTGTGACTTGGGACAGTGTAGAAAGCAGGAATTTTATCTCTCACATACCGAGGCAGTGACGGAACAAGATGGGAATGCCAAAATAACACAACTGATCTCTTAGCAAACGCTGCAGAATTTATGCTCCCTCCATTAACTGTGTCTGAGCAGATTGATTTGGGACTTCAATTTGGAACTTCAGAGATAAGCGCATCCTTTGTGGGATCCTCGTAATTCAACAAATCCTTACTGAGCTCCTACTGTGCGCGAATGCCCTTTTACTCTGATTCCCTGCCCATCTGTCTTCACCCTCTATAATTAGTAGAAGATGAAGTGCATATGCAAGTATATATAGACTAATACTGTAAGACAGGCTTTTAAAATCCATCCAGGTTCTGCGCTTAGTTCTTTACAATGTGCAGCTTTGGTGTCCACCTGTTGTTTGATTTGCTGCTTGCTGTCATATATTATAATGACTAGTGATCAAAATATATGCGTGATTGGAAGTTTGAACCTGTCCCAGGTACCGTAGCAATTAGTGAGACCTTGCTCACGATAAAAAGTGCAGGGAGTGTAGCTCAGTGTGATGCTCCGGATGCAGTGCCCAGTTCAGGGTGGGAGCGCAGGAAAATACAGTGAAAGCTTGGTCCCCTCTGCTGTGGTGGTGGCACTCTTGGCTCACAGAGCACAAATGGAGCCCTGAGTTTGTGCGTGACTCTGGGTGTCTGCCCTTTTCCTTCCTCCCCCTGTAGTGGATGTATCATTTACCTTATAAATTCTCTGTGATTGTATCTGAGCTGATATGATCAGTGATCTATGCTTGTGTGTTTTCCAATTCTTTACCAGTATAATGAACACAAGAAGTAGCTATGTGTGTGTGTATATCTATATATGTGTCTATATATATGTCTCTCTCTATATATGTATGTACATGATGTGTCTGTACATATACAAATTATGTATATGTACATACACATACACACACAGGGGTTTTTTAGTTTTTTGAAACAGTCTTGTTTTGTAGCTCAGGCTGGCCCAGAACTCACTATGTAGCCCAGCATAGCCTTGAACTCATGGCAATCCTCCTGCCTCTGCCTCCTGACTTCTGGGATGGGATTATAGGCATGAGCCATCACATCCAGCATATATATATTTTATACACTTTACCAACCGGCTCTCCAAATAGGAAAGGTACTGATTTTCACTTCAAAAAGTGCTAGAGGTTGTCATTTCCCCAGGCTTCCCAAGCACAGGATGGTTACTTTAAAAAATATTATGGCAGTACTGCGTATGAAACTCAGGACCTTTGCACTGAGCTCTGTCCTAAGCCATTTTTGTTTTTGCTTTTAGTTTGAGGTAGATAGGGTCTTGTTAAGTCACTAAGTTGCCTTGGCTAGGCTTGAACTTGTAATTCTTCTGCCCCAGCATCCCAGAGTGCTGTGATTATAGATAGGTGCCACCATGCCCATCAATAACTGTTTTAAAACAAAAAATAAAAACAAAAAAAAAATTTTTTTTTTCCTTTGGAGACAGGATTTCGCTTTGTAGTTCAGGCTGGCCCTGAGCTCAGCTTCAAACTCACATCACAGCTATCCTCCTGCCTCTACCTCCGAGTGCTGCGATTACAGGTGTGAGCCACCACGCCCAGCACTGTGGTATGTGGTACTGATAGTTGCTAGGCTTGAGTCTCCACACCCAGTATTGTATGTGGTTAACCAGGGATCGAACTCAGGTCCTTGCGCTTGCAAGACAGGCACCAGAACCACTGAGCTAAATCTTCAGCCCCCCAAAACCCATCTTTACCAATCTCAAAATGAGAAAACTTTCAGTTTTAAAACTCCTCATTTCTTCAGACATTAAGTGAAGTTTAAAACCCTTTTCATATATTTTAGCTATTGTTTCTTCTTTTATGAATTGGTTTCTTATGGCCTCTGCTTATTTTTCTCCTATTATCCATTTTTAATGTTCTATATATCATGGTGTTATTGATCTTTTATTATTTTTCTTGTGACTATTCTATAGTATTTAGATTTTTGTGCTTTGGAAGGTCACTGGGAGGTAAGGATCAGATGTTTTTGTTCCCTTCTGTTTGTGCTTTACGCGTGTTTTGAGGTCGTCCTCCCCCACACTGAAATGCTGTGTACCCAGGTGTCTGGGACAGTACTTCTGTGATTTTATCTTCTGCGTGCAGTGCTGCTCTGAATAGCACCCTGGGGTTTACCCGTGTGCAGAATGTGAAGCGCAGACCCACCTCCGTCCTCCCAGATGGGAAGCCCCTTGTCCCGTCAGCACTGACACAGGAGCTGCCCAGGCGCTAGATTTCTGCTCACATGCTTGAGTCTATTTCTAGACTCTCTTCCGGGACAAGCCCTGCATGTTTTAAACGTGTTTAAAGCATATTATGAAGCTACAGTTATTTAAAGTATTAACTGTTTGGCAGAACAAACTCTTCTACCTTGATTATCCTTTTCCAACTTGTTTTTTGAAATGAATTTAGAATTACTTTGTCAAATTTTCCCAACCTACAAAAGGAAAAAAATCAGGGAGACACTTTTGGGGATAAATGCGTTGCTTTCAATATGTTCAGTCCTGTCAAGCTGCTACGCTTATTCTGAAGTGCTTTCCAGCCCACAGAAAGGTTGCTAGAATGACACAGAGGACCCTCATCTGATAGGGAGACCCCCGATCTGTCCCCTAGGCAGGGTTTGCCTCGTCACCTACTCTCTAGAGGAAAGCACCGCCTTTCCTGACCTTGAGACCCAGCACCCCTGGCCTCCCATCTGTCACCTGCCTCCCAAGCCCCATCCTCCGTGACTGCCACATGCCTCATCCAGTTAGGAAGGCAGCGCTCACTCTGCGTGGCCATTCACCGTGTTTCACCTGCTGCCCCAGTGTCATCACTTTCTCCTTTGTGGCCCAGGATCTGGCCCGGGAACTGGCCCTGCACTTAGCTGTCTTGTGCCCTCAGCCTCTTCAAATGGAACCGGCTCCTAATCGCTCCTCTCTCCTGTGACCTTGGAAGTTTTAAGGGGACAGCAGAGCATTCACGCCGGGGGGCTGAGCGCTGCCTGAGCCATCGGCCCGCCCAGTGTTTCCTCACGGCAGAAGGCCCCGAAATTGGGGCCGTGCTCTGTGCACTACATCCCATCAGGAGGCCCCCAGGCCGCGTCCCGCCACTGCCCTGCGGACCCAGACATCAGCATCTGCCGTTTCCTCTGTTGGGTGGTTGTCACACAGTGATCATTCCCTAATTTCACCCGCTCCTAGGAATCGATAGTCTGCCCAATGAACAGTTTTGCCTTCTCCATTTAGTTGGCTGTGCCAGAGGACTCCTGGGTCCACGCACACTCCCTGGTGTTTCCATGTGTTTTGATGTTCAACATGTCCTAGATTTGCAGGCCCTTCAAGCCGACTTTCTGTACTTTGGAGATGTTTCTTCATTCTACTGGCTTTACTTTCTGGCCCCCAACACGTCAGTGTTATCTCGTTCTCTCTCTGTCCTGCCTTGTTCCTCCTATTAGAAACCAAGATCCGGTACTGTTGTCTTTGTGCGTCTGGTGCACAGAGCCAAGAAAGTGCACAGATCATGTCTTCAGACGTGCCTATAACATGTGGTGCTTTCCTAAAAATTTAAAACTATTCATTGAAATCTATTTTGAAAAACTAACAAGTTTGTATTGCTACTTTCAGCCCCAGTGTGCAGGAATCCTTTGCAGTGTTCCTTTGACCCTACACAGAGATTGCACTTAGGAAGCACGGTCTGGCTCCTCTCGTCTTCCACATACATGTGCATGTCTGTTCAGTTGCTGAGCTTTGAGTCCGTGTAAGTGTCTTACAGCCATTCTGGCTGCTGCTGTGTGCCCCAAACCCTCCTGCAGGACCCCTTACACCCCAGCAGGTTCAGCTTCTTTCTGCTAGGAGGGGGAGGATGGCAGTGAGGAAAGCTGTCATCTGTCATTTTGTGAAAACAACCTAAGGTCCTTTAGTGTCTTCATGTAAAGAAGAGTTGGGACACATGGTCGGGCAGGGCTCCACCTCCAGGCCCGTATCAGCTCATGTCAGGGGTCTCGAAGGGTCCAGGAGCCAGTGGTGACTGGTGCTGGTGCTAAGAGGAGTCCCTTTAGCTCAGAGCCAGGATATGGCAGTAGGATGACGTGGCTTTGCTAGGTGCTCTGCTCAAGATCACATGGCTGACTGTCCCTTTTTCCCTGGGTGACATCTGGGGTTCAGGGAAGGGTGTAGTCCCAGAGGATGCCCTTTGACTCCTCTGGTGTCACTGGCAGGACTGGGGTGTAGGCCGCGACCCCCATGTGCCTGCTTGCAGCTCCAGGTTCCGAGTGTGCTCAGGGCAGACCAGAGGGGACGAGCTCATAGTGGCCAGGTTCCCCCTACCCTGTACCCCGATCTGTGCACACATTGAGTCTGTGCGTGAGACAGCAGCTGATAAACCATTTCTAAAACCTGAGAATGTTTCACACATACTAACTCAGAATGGATCATAGACCTAAATGTAAAGCACAAAACTATAAAATCCCCAGAAGATAACAGGAAAATCTAGGTGACATTGCATTTGACAGTGACTTTAGATGCAACACCAAAGGCATAATCCATGAGAGTAAGAACTGAAGTTGGGCTTGATTAAAACACAGTGCGGAAGATGAGTGGAGGAAGCAGGTGAGAGGATCTCCCCTGACCTGGGCTCGGAGCTGATGGGAACAAAGAGTAAGCAGAGCCTTGGGGGGAGTGGTAGAGCCCGAGGGGGTCCCAGGAGAGAAGGACAGGGCCAGCCAGATGCCAAGGGCACCTGCAAGGGGAACAGGCATGGCCCAGACTGGCACCCAGTAAATGACAAGTAGGCAGTCTCCGTGGCTCTGAGCCCTCTTGGCTTCCCGTGCCCTGTCTTGTGGGGTGACAGACCCCACTGGGCAACATGCCACTGCAAACTCCTTGCACTTGAAGGGTGCCCAGATAACCAGGCCTAGGACCTCTGCCTGGCCAGCCACACAGGTGCTGCAAGTGGCTGTGGGAGTGGCTTGGGCAGGGACCTCGACAGGCAGGGAGATTGCACATGCTCCTTGTCATCAGCCCCCATGGTGACACCTGGCTGTGGTGCAGGCTGCGCCCACAGGCTGGAGAGTAAGGACAAGCCCCAGGACTCAAGGCTCAGGCTGGGCTGGGGCTGCACCAGGGGCCCAGCTGGGCTCAGGAGGAGACATGAGCAGGGAAGTGGGGCACAGCTGGCCCAGGACATACGCCTGGCTAACCAGGGGCTGCGTATGTGGCTGGGGCAGGCCCCCAGAATGCCAGCCCATGCCAGGCTCTGAAGGCATCTAGTGCAGCAGACCTGGCCTCTCCTCCAGGGCCTGTAGCAACACAGAGCCCGGTGACTCTTAATTATTGATGCCCTGCCTACCTCAATTTATTTATGGAGTATCTGCTTCCTGCTCAGGATTCTGTGCGAACCTGTAGAAACCAAGGTAGTAAACTGTGGTTCTTGCTTCCAGGCCTGCTGTCTCGTGGGGAGACAGCCCCAAACCGTCCCTTGGAGGTGCGCAGGCCAGTGAGGCCAGAGGCAAGAACATTTCCCCCAGTGGTGGCAACTGGCCTCAAACATGGTTAAAAGTGGTGTTTGGTCAGATTCCCCTGGAAGTCTGTGCAGGGTGGTGCTCCTCTGAAGGGGAGCAAGGAGGATGCGCCAGAGTAGGGAGCCCAGGAGTGGGCCAGGGTACCTGGGACGTGCTGAGAAGATGGCCGCAGTGCTCCTCTGCCCCGACTGACTTAACTAGCAGAGTCTTGGTGTAAATAAGTCTGGAGGAAGAACCGACAGGAGAGTGGCCTGTGGGCCCCACGCAACACACAGCAGACCTCAGTGCTTTTGGCCAACTGCTGCCCTCAGCAGCGTGATCTCTGCAGAAGGGTGACGGCGCTGAGACAGCAGGTTTCCAGCCCACTTGCAGAGCAGCCCCATAAGGGGCAGAGCTGGGTTCAGACGTGGGAGCAGCCAGTGTGGAGAGGGCAGGAACAGTGTGAGGGCTCTGTGCTCGATTCCACCTAAAAGGCACCACAGAGGGCTGAAGAATTCTGGACCAGGGATGGCTTATGCCCCAGTTATTTTTCTGTCATGCCAGCGGCAGTGGGTGGGCCAGAGGTCGGAGGGGAGCATCCAGAATCCAGGGTGGAGGGAGTATGGAATGGGATGTGAAGGAAAGCAGGGGCTAGAGGAATGAGAAGAGGTTCCTAAGAGATGAGTCAAGTGAACACAATGCCATCTGCACTGGTCACCTGCCTGGCAGCCCCAGGTCACACCCTCCCAGCGTGCTGTGTGCCCAGTGAGTGTGGCTTCTGTTACATGGAGCGTGGCCCTCAGGAGGTGGCCCTTTCTAGACCCAGGTGTATTCGAGTGGATGACTGGACAGAGGGTGGTGTCAGATGATGGGGAAGGCTTGCTGAAGAGAGCCCTGGGGACCGGAGAGGAGGGCTGGATACTTGAGAGTTGCCAGCAGGCTACTGGGCCCAGAGACAGAAGCAGGCGATGGCCATGTGGGCCTGGAGAGGATGGGGAAACAGGCCACTCTGCAGCTTGCAGGCACAAAGGGCTTAATGTAGGATCGGGGGCTCCCGAGCCATTAAGGGAGGTGCCAGTCAGGCACTCGGGGGAGCTGGCCGCTAGGCTCATCTCCAGCATAGAAGCTGGTATTCTTGAGAATTCCCTCCAGCCCAGCTTCATACCCAGGACAGACAGGTGCTTCTAGGACCCCTGGGAGCTGATGCAGGTGACTCGGCATGCCAAGGATTTGTACCCATCCACCCTGCACAGCAAGGCTCCTCCCCATTGGGGAAATGTCATGCACACACACCTCTGACTAGCAGGCACCTGAAGCTCTACCAGCCAGGGCCTGGCTCTGGGACTCAGGGTAATCTAGTGCCTGCTGCTCGTTGTCTCAAAGGAGACTCCAGTCAAGACCCTTTCCTTAGACTGAGGTGAATCAGCTATGCCTTGGTTGGGCCACGCAGCCCTTGCAGTCATAAGGTGCCTTGCCACCACCTCAGGCTGACCTCCCCGGGGCCCCCATGAACTCAAGCGGTTCCCTGTGGACCCTGCCCTGCAAAGTAGGCACTAGTGCAGCCCTGCACTGTGCTGCTGGAGCTTCCAAGAGCACTCTCCAGGATGGTAAGATAGCTTCATGCTTGATTCATGGCGGTGTTCCCAGGGCCCAGATTCCTGGCCAGAAACAGCCGCACATGGCATCCAACCAAGTACAGCATGCCCGCCGGAGCTGCTCCTGCTCCTTCCAGACAGAATCCCTGGAGTTCCATTCTGCACACAGGCACTGGGCAAGGACTGCCTGCTGCTGTGTGTTCTGTCCTGGGCTGAAGTGGATCCGGAAACAAGCAGGGACATAGGGTCTGATATGCTTGGGTGTCACCAGGAGAGGCCACCCAGTGCCTTCAGAAGGCAAGAGGCAACTCCACACCAAGGAGCTGCCTCTCTTGAGTCTTGTCCTGGGCCACTGCGGATGGCATGACAGTAATCGTCCTTAAGCGGGGCCCTGGAAGCGAGGCCAAGACTGTCTTATAGGTGCTCTACTTGGTGTGAGCACTCAGGAAATCGCTGCTGTAGCGAAGGAAGGGCTGCTGTTCACTGTCTGTGGCCACAGTGCAGTTCCAGTCTGTACCATAGGGTTTCTCACCAAAGAGGGCTTGGTGACAGGAGCACTGCAGAGTTGGCAGCTCGGTGGGGGTGTCCTGGGGCGTCCCTGGCCTGGCCTAGTCGTGGGTTCAGGCCCCATCCCTGGGACAATGGGACCAAGGCAGAGCCGGGAGCACAGGCCACATAGCGCCGCAGTGCTCAGAGAACGCCTGTGTAACCTGGCTTTGGAAAAACCCTGTGTTTATGTGGCACAGAGCTGGCCTGCCTGTGCAGACTAGAGGAGGGAAACTAGAGGCCAAGAGGGGACAGAGATTCCCTGGGGAGGGACTGACAGAGGGTCAAAGTGCCAGGGACCTGCTGAGGTGCTGGAGGGGTGAAGTGAGCCTCCAGCACCCCTAGCAGCCCCAAGTAGAGCACAACCATCAACTACTGGGAGACCAAGGTGGTCTCTCATCAGCATAATCCTCCCCCAGAACCAGCAGCCACTGTGTCCTGCTGCTTCCACCTTTACCTGTAGAGCCCAGAGAGCTCCAGGTCCTGCCAGGCCCTCCACCATCCAGCACATGGCACATGTATGTCCTTTCATTTTTTTCTAACAAAGGAACAAAGACAGGAATGGCCCCTTCCCCATTTGCATGCACATGCGCCTGCGCTTGTGAGAGAGAGAGAGGGAGGATGTCCCAGAAACTCCTATCACAGCTTATTCTGCCTCCACAAAGCAGTGACTGTCCCTTTGTGTCCCCCTCCCGCGGAGCAGCGCACTCCTGCACACCCTGGCCCGGCTGCGCCTCTCCAGTAGCCTCTCTCCTGCCTAAGGGAGGGGCCGACAGCGATCCCGAGTGGCATGTTGATCGATGGCAGGATCTCCGGGTTCCACTTACCCAGGCTGAATGGCACTTCATCGATAGCAGCCAGTTAACCAAGTCCTTAGTTACCAGCTGGTCTCATCAGCCCTCAGCCGTGGCCTCGGGTTAGAGCAAAACCCTCTTTGGAGCCGCTAGATTGGACCTGACGAAGATGAATGTCTAATGCACTTGGAATCTCCTCACTGCTGCCTGTAATAAAAAGCCTGCTCTGGAGATGCACCCCCCTGCTGATGTTGCTCTGAAATTAAATATCAGGAGGACATATAATAGCCCAATTCTACACTAGGCCAATATTATCAGATTGATGTCAGCAGCGATAATAGAAGAAGGATAAGTTGATGAGATTCCATTTATTAAATAGAATGAAGAGTGCACACAGAGGGTTTGGGGCTGCACGTGTGAGCGGGTGTGGGGTGCGCTCCACAGGAGAGTCAGCTGGAGGCCGAGAGAGACGCCTGCTTTGCTCCTGAGGCCTCTCCATGCACCAGCAGCGGGGGTAGCTGTGGTAGGGAAGACGCTGCTGAGCCCTGACTGGGCCAGCAGTTCTCCTGACTCTGCTCCCTGTGGTCCCTCGCGTGGCCCGTGGCGGATGGTCCAGCGTGTGCTCTCCTGTCCTCCTCCTCCCGCTCTGCCCACTGAGCTCTGACCTCCATTGCTGGCGAGGCCTGCGTACCACGTGATTTGGGCCTGAGTCCCTTTGACTTCCTTGTTCCCTGGTTGTCTGTTCTTATGGGACCATGTGGACTTCTTTTTTTTTTAGGTTTTTTTTGGAGACAGGGTCTCGCTTTGTGGTTCAGGCTGGCCCTGAGCTCAGCCTCCAACTCACATCAGCACAACTCACATCAGCCTCCAACTCACATCAGCAATCCTCCTGCCTCTGCCTCCTGAGTGCTGGGATTACAGGCGTGAGCCACCATGCCCGGCACTGTGGTATGTGGTGCTGGTTGCTGCTGGGCGTGAGTCTCCACGCCCAGTATGGTATGTGGTTACCGGGGATCAAACCCAGGCCCTTGCACTTGCAAGACAGGCGCCAGAACCACTGAGCTAAATCCCCAGCCCCCATGTGTACTTCTTTAAGGATAGGAGTGGAACTAAGGTGACACCATGTGAAGCCAGGCCCACCAGGCTCTTGTCCCCCACCTTTGTCTTACTGCCATGTGACCTTGCATAAGCCACCTACATCTCTCAGTCATTACTGGAAAAATTGGACCATAAGGCCACCATGTAGAGTTGATGTGGGTATTCCTAGGACCTAGTGTGCACAGGTCTGGAGAGATTCTCAGAATGACCAGTGCCACAGGCCCACCTGACACCCTTCCTCTGGCAGTCCTCGTGGCCCTGGGCTCCTTGGAGCCTAGTTCGTTCTCTCCCTCCGTCCTGGATTTCTGTGGGTCACACCAGCCCACTGTGATCTCAGCCTCCACCGACTGTATCTGTCGTAACCATGTGCCCACATGCTGAGGGGGCGGGAACAGCGTGAATTTTGAGGAGACCACCGCACAGGGTCAGTGGCGTGCAGAGGGTTGTCCCAGGCCTTAGCGGGGTGCTTCCTTTCCAGAGTAGTCCAGCTGTCCACACTAGTGTCCACCAGAGCAGAGAGGATGGACTTGTGCTATAAGAAGGCCAGATGCAGTCAACACCCCAGCGGGTGAGGCTGCAGCTCCTTCTGGATGGGAGCCACCGCTGTTCCCTAACAGTTTTCTCTCTCTCCCAGGGGTCACAGTTCCAGTGTGGACCCTTTCACTGAGTTTATGAGTTGACTCTTGCATGGTCGAGTTCCCTGAGCTTAGAGGAAGAGACGCACTTGGAGACCCGGTCCCACTGAAGGCCCGGCATCTGCAGTGTGCCTCCCCAAGGCTTCTTTGTCTCAGCTTCTCCACCAAGCGCTGCCAGTCACCCCTCTTCCTGCAAACACTCTCCACTCCACCTCGCGCCCGGCCCTGCCTTAGTCTGCCATACCAGCAGCTAGCATAGTACACACTGTCATACCCAGGCGGTCTGGGGAGGTGGAGTGACTGTTCTTACCACGCAGATGAGGAAATAGGGGCAGGGTCGACAGGACTTTCCTGCACTGTCCTCAAGCCTAGGAGACCAGAGAACCCGCCCTGACTGGGGTGGTGTGAGCCCCACAGCCACACAGATCTTCGGTCTTGCACACCAAGCACATCCTCACTGTGGTGAAGGGCCCTCAGGTAGGGGTCTGGGCAGGAATCTGACCCTGGAAAGTTCACCCCACCCCATGAACCCCTTTATTTATACATTTGAAAAGCAGCTGTTCACAGGCCAGGCGTGGCTGTGGATGCGAGCTGGTCTGTCTGTCTGGTGAGGGGTACAGGGCTGGCTGGAGGCTGGGCTAGGCCAAGTCGCCCGCACCTGCTTTGGGGAAGGCTCGCCCCTGGCCAGCATGGCCTCGTTTCAGGAGTAGTGCTCTCTCGTCTCATCCCACCCCAAGCCTCTTTGTGGATGAGTGGGTGAAGTTTCTTCCAGTTGACATTTGCATGCCGTTCTGTCTCCTCGCACTGTTTCCGATAAATCCCAGAGGACAGAGGCCTCTGCGGGCCCAGAGGCGATACTGGTGAGCAGAGGCTCGATTTCACTGTGGCCCAGTTTCCCTGAGCTGGGAGCCATCCCACTGGGTATTCTGGGAGGTTGGCCCTCAGCTGGGCACAGAAGGAGGGACCAGGGACAGGGATCTGCTGCCCCTTGCTCACCACAGCCCTTCAGAATAAGTATCACAGTGCCCGGTGGCCCTTGGAGAGGGCAGGGCCTGGGATCAGAGCTCTGGCTCAGGCCGGGCTGCAGTGCCTGCCGGGCACCTTCAACACACAGATCAGGAAGCCTCACGCAGGGGACGGCTGATGTGGCTTCACTCCACCTGGTGTCTGCTGAGAGCCTGCAGGCCCTGTCCTGGGCCACACGGCACTGGGCTGGGTCCCACTCCATGCAGAGCCTTGCTGCAGAAAGGCGAAGAAGATCCTGGATTCTTAGAAGCTGTGTGTCCCACAGAACAGACAGGTCTAGGACATATAGACACACTCAAGAGGGACACAGCGTAAGGGGGGCAGAAGAGAACAGATGAGCGTGCAGTGGCGGGGAGCAGCACGAGACACTGGCAGTCGCCGGGCAGAGTTGGCCTCGCTTGGGGACAGTAGAACCTACCTTCCCAGATGGGAACCTGAGCATGGGAGACCATAGCAGGGGTGCAGAGTTCTTGCAAAGGCCAAAGGCCACCACAGGTCTGGCTCCAGGGACATGCATGTTAAAGGACCAGGCCTGGATACAATCATGCCAGAAAACTCTTAAACACAGAAACTGAGCCGTTCTACCAGTGCTTGGGGAGGGATGTGGGGTGACCCTGTGAACCTAGCTGTGAACTTGCCACAGACGTCTCTGCAGCGGCTGCGGCAGCGGCAGATGGACATCAGCAAAAGGGAGCCTCCAGGGACCAAGATCCAGGGCTGCATCCAAAGGCCATCTGTCCTGCATGTGAGGACAGAGGTGGTGCAGAGACTAAACGCCTGCGTGTCCTCCTCTGACAGAGGCTCTGTGGGTGTGGAGCGGGACTGCAGCCTCAGGACAGAGTGAGTGGAATAAAAGGTCCCTTGTAGTGCAGTGCGGGGTCTTGTTCCCTAAGCCACAGAGTATTCTGTCACATGCTGTGCCTAACCGCTGCTCGATAGCCATGCTCTTACTGCTAAGAAACCTGAGGGCTGGCTTTCTGCTTCTGCACCTCCCTGTACCTTCCTTCCCCTCCACCATGATGGATGCTGGGTTCTGAACAGCTGCAGAAGGGCCCTGCGAGCCCACTTGAGCTGTGGCAAGGTCTGTGTGGGTGCCTGGCCACAGAGCCCCCTCAGAAAGCAAATCAGGGGTTTGGGGTGACCCGGATGATGGGAATAAACATATTCTGCTTCCTGGAAGTGTGACCTCACATCATGGGCCAGGAGGAGGTAATAATTGGCATCACACGCTGCCGGGCTGGGGCGCAGAGGGGTGGGTGAGCGTGAGAGCGCTGCTGGGTGCACAGAAGCGAGTGTGCCTGTGCCGCGGAGCACAGAGCATGTGTTACATGTGAGGGAGAAGAGCTCGTGGTTATATCTGAAAATGTTTTCTTTCTTTTTACAGATTTTGTAGGTTTCCAGTTTTCTTTGTTCCACATCTATTTGCTTGAAAATCAGGAAAACAGTCTCGTGTGAGAAAATGATTACTGAGTGTGGTGGCACATGCATGTAATCCTAGAATTCAGGAGGCTGAGGCAGGAGAATTACCATGAGTTTGAGGTCAGCCTGGGCTGCATAGTAAGCTCAAGGCCAGCCTGAATTACAGAATAAGACCCTGACTCAAAAAACAAAACAAACGAAATGCCTAAAAAAATGAATGCAGTATGTAGCAGACATCCCTACCCAGTACTAGTGGGCTACGAGTGGCACCTGCCTCTTGCCTTCCCTAATTCAGCTATATTGTTTTGTATCAGGAGTCAGGCCAAAGCCCTACATGACTTAAATGGGCACGTCAGCTAGCGGAGCTGCGCCAGTTCTGCTCCTTTCGTAATGGCTGTCACCAAGGCCTAAGTCCTGGTCTGAGAACTGCAGGGCCCTGCTGAGTTACATGCAGCTGGGGTCAGTGTGACCCCCAACTAAAATTCCTTCCCCTAAATTATCACTTCTCACTGACCTTGTGGGTTGTTTGCTAACTTTAGCTGGTCCTGGTACTAGTTTGTTCTATCCAAGCAAGATAAGCAGTGCCCACTCTCTAGCAGCTTGCCTGGTGCTAGAACGCCTAGTGTTTGGCAGTATTTTACCAGATGACTTAAAAGCATACCCAGCTCCCTATTCCTTCTCATGATTGCATTCAATAAATGCTGAATGCGCCTGGGGGCCTTTGTCTTTGCTGCTGTCAGCAGCACTGATGAGGACCCAAGACCCAGCCTCTGCACTCTAAATGTGTCAGTTCTTTAATTCGCCTCATGCTGTGGTGTCTCATAGGAAGAGGCTAGGACCTACCGCAGAGGCCTCTAGCGACATCCCCTTTCCATCTTTTGTAGCAGTGTGTGTGTCACGTGGTTATAGCCCCTGGAGGTGGCTCTCCTGGGTGCAGCCAGCAGGGCTCTTGGATGCCAGGCCCCTTTTGGCCTCTGGAGGCCCTCAGGCTGCTGTGTGGCATAGTGTCCTAGACCCACGGCCCAGTGCCTGACAGCTGCATCTTGTGAGCCTCAGCCCCACCAGGAATGGATCCTGCTGTGTCCTCTATGACCTTGGACAGGCTACATGGGCACTGGTGGACTTCTGGGGCTTTGCTGGCACCTAGATGAGCGTGTCAAGTGAATGTGAGCCTCCTTCCTCTCTGCCTACTGGGGAGCAGCCTGGCCCCTGCCTGCATCTGAGCCGGACTGCCTGCTCTTGTCACCCACAGGCCCCGCAGGGTGGAGCCCGTGTGCTCAGGGCTGCAGACCCAGATCCTTCGCTGCTACCGTGACCACACACAAGAAGTGCTGCTGTGCTCGGACCTGGTCAAGGCCTACCAGCGCTGTGTAAGCGCTGCACACAAGGTAAGGCCGCCTGCCTACAGCTCAGGGCCCTATGTGTGCCCCGGAGAGGCTCCTCATTGCCTCCCTCTTCAGAGCCTCTGCCTGCTGGCTCCCGTGAGAGCCTCGGACTCAGTCCGAGGCTCTGCCTCAGCTTCCAGGGGCCAGCACCAGCGTCCGTGTGCCCAGACCCCTGCTTTGGGCCTAGAGTGAGCCCCCAGTGAGTGAGGAGGGAGGAGGTCGAGCAAAGGCAGGGACAGCTCCGTGAAGGAAGAGGAGCAGCGCAAGCTCTGGGCCAAAGGGGCCAGCCGTGAGTGGTACCCGGGCCTGCCCCTGCTCCTGGCCTGCAGCAGCCCTGCCTGTCTCTCCTGCTGTCTGTGGCTGCTCTTCTCTCCTGGATAGTTCTGTCCTCCTGCCAAAGCCCCTTAGGGTCTTCTGGTACTGCAGGCTTCTCCAGGCTATAATGTGTTTCAAAACATACGGGCAAGGCTGTCTCCCTCCAGGAAAGCTGTTGGTTGGAGGGGATGAGGGGAGGACTGAGGACTGAATTCAGGGCCTCACACATGCTAAGTAAATGTTCTACCCCTGAGCTATATCCTCAGCCCTTTTTCACTTTATTTTGAGATGAGGTCTGATTAAATTGCCTGGGCTGGCCTCAAACTTGTGATCATCCTACCCCAGCCTTCCAAGTGCCTGGGCCTACAGGTGAGGACACCATACACAGCAGAAAAGCTTCTTTTGCCAGAGTAGGAGATACACTGCTTTAGGTGCCTGTAACAGAAAGGGCTGATGTCTTTTTGGCTGGGAGTGTGCCCGGAGAGTAGAGTGCTTTCGCTGTGTACCGAAGACCCTTGGGTCTATCTCCAGCACAAAAAATGAAAAAGGCTGAGGTCAGAAGCTGCATCCCCCCAACCCCCTGGCCGTGTCTGGGCTTTCCCGCCGGCTGCCTGGTTCCTCGGGCCTAGGCTTGTGAGTGTACCCAGGCCAAGACTCACTCTGCTCAGGCTGGCTGGGTATGACCCGTGCCACTAACCCAGCAGCTGCCCTGTAGGATGGATCAGCAGGGCCCCTCAGCTACCCTCACAGCCCAGGGTGGGAGCAGAGGAGGAGGGAGAATCACTTGCCCAACTTCAGGGCGAGCACAGGAGGGGCTGTACCAGCCTCACCGATCTGTGGACAGAGGAGCTGGGCACCCAGCAGGTGACCAAGGATTCGGGCCCCCCTCAGGCAGTTCCCTCAGTCCCCCTGCTCCCAGCCCTGGCCTCTGGCCCTCCTCCTGTCCCTCTAGGTCTGGGTTGTCCCCATCCCTGCTGTCCCCACGGCATGTGTTTCCACTGCACCAGTGATAGTGAGACAGGCAGAATGCAGCAAGCTCCAGTGTTCTGGGACCCAGAGAGCCCTCTGCCATTATGAAGCACTCTGGAGATAAGCAGCTGGCTGTGGCCAAGGCCAGCCTGGGTGCCAGCTCCGCACTCAGCAGCATGCAGGCCCTCGAGGGACACATTTCCATGGCAATTCCAACTGGCAGGACACTCTGGCTGCTAACCAGCCCAGAGGAGGCGCTTGCCTCCACCTGAAGCACAGCACAGTTTTGTCCCACTTCCGCTCTGCTCCCTGAGGCTGCCCTGTGTCCCCCACTCGAACAGCTCACGCAGTCCTGGAGCGGAGTGGCATGGGATCACCGAAGGAGTGTGTCCCTCAAGGGCCTGCTTGCTGCTGGGCGGGGAGGTGGGAGCAAGAGGCCCTGGGAGCTGAGGCTGGGGCAGCAGAGGCTGTGAATGAACTCTGACCTTTCCTTTGCAGGGCTGAGGAGCTACCACACCTGGCCCCAGGCACCAGCTTGCAGCTCTGACCAAGAAACTGGGCATGGGACCATAGGCGTGGACCCCAGGCCATGCCACTGTGCCCCCCTCCCAAAGGCGCCTTGTATTTAGGAAACAGAACATGCTGCTGTCTGAAAACAAATAAAGCAGATGCCTTTGTTTTCAGTCACTGTCTCACCGGCCAGCAGTCTCTGCCACCTGCTCTGTGTCCAGGCCTCTGCCGGACGCCAGTGCCGCTGAGCTGAATGAGGCGGGCTGCTCCCCTGGGTAGTCCCCAGCCTGGCAGGGGAGATGGTGCGAAGCCCGTGATTACCCGGCAGCAGCACAGGGCCACACAGCAGCAGGTATGAGAGGGAAGAGGGAAGCCATACACCCCAGGGCTGGGCAGGGGCAGGCCAGCCCTCAGGGGTTGTCATGTCTGCCCTCAGGTATGACAGATGAGCAGGGTGCTGGGGCCAGCCAGGTACCCGATGGAGTGGAGCCTGATATGAGGCCATGTGCGAGCCACAGCTGGTGGGCACTGGGCATTGATGGGAGCAAGGCAGGGACAGGCTGGGGCCAGGCAGAGGTGTGGGGCCCAGGGAACTGTCTCTGGCAGGAAGGGGCACTGTTCAGGCTTCCGGAGCCAGGCCGCACTGCACTCTGGGAGAGGAAGCCACACAAGATCAGCCTGGGGCACAGTGCGCCAGAGATGGGGCATAACTGATGAGCTCAGACGGGCAGGGCCCGGGGTCTGTGAGGCCGAGTAGTCGGTGCTGACTCCAGATCCCCTGGCTGGTGTGGCAGGGTCCACTGCGCAGAGTGGTGTGTGGGACTGTCAGGGGCAGGGGACGAGCAGGTGGGGACACACTTACTCGGCTCACATTCTGACTCTGGCCTGCGTCTCTGCCCTTGGCACTAAGCTGCCTGTGGCCTGCGCCATGGCAGCGCCAGGAGTTGGGGGTGTGGGGAGGTAGTAAGGGCCTGCTGTGCAGAGGGGCCGCTGCCTGTCCAGCTTATTGGGCTCATAAGTGACGTCAGGGTCATGGTACTACTGTAAGCAGGAGCCACTGCAGGAGCAGATGAGTCTTGGTGGGAGTCGAGTGCTGCCCAGAGTGTGCCCTGTGGGTGGTGCTACCTGAGTCCCACCTGCTCACTGTGCGGGGAAGGGGGGAAGGAGCCACCTCCAGATGGCTGACTGCAGGGCTGAGCTCCCACCTGGCCCCCAGCTTCCCCTCTGCTGCACCCTCTCACAAGCCTGTGGACCTTGGCGAGTCACAGCAGGGGTCCCCGATGGCCTCACTCAGATGTGCAGCATGTGGCCCAGCCACCACAGCTTCACCAAGTAACTGGTACACAGTGACTTAGGGACCAGCACAGCAGAGAGGTGCCCGCCCCAGCTCTCAGCCAGGTGCCCCCACCCACCTCCATCTCCCACAGGCAAGAGGGCCAAGGGCTGAGGCAGAGAGTGGAGCTGCTGAGCACCTGGGCCTGCAGAGCACGCGTCCTTCCTCTGCCCTGCCTGCCCCTCCTGCCCTACACCCATGATAGGAGTCCGAGGAAGCACAGTGAGAAGGCTGGTCACATGTGGCCCTTCTGTCTCCCTCGCTCCCTGTCCCCCAGCACCAAGGGGCCCAAGTGGGAGGCTGTGAGCCGCAGGTGCTGGGAGAGGGGCAGAGCTTGCTCGCTCTCTCTCTTTCTTTCTTTCTATCTCTCCTTCCTTCTCTTTCTTTCTTTCTTTCTTTCTTTCTTTCTTTCTCTCTCTCTTTCTTTCTCTCTCTCTCTCTCTCTCTCTCTCTCTCTCTTTCCTTTCTTTCCTTTCTTTGTCTGGCCTCAGCTCCTGTTTTGACTGTGCTTTTTGAAGATGGACTACAGTTATCTCTTTTGCCTGTGGGTTTTGTTTTGTTTTGTTTTTCTTCTCTGCACTTAGTACAGTCCCAGAGCTTAGACTTAAAAAAATAGGGCTGGGGATTTAGCTTGGTGGTTCTGGTGTCTGCCTGGCAAGTGCAAGGTCCCGAATTGATTCCCGGTAACCACATACCAGCAGTGGCTCACGCCTGTAATCCCAGCACTCAGGAGAAGAGGCAGCAGGATTGCTGTGAGTTCAGAGCTCGCCTGGGCTACATAGGCAATTTGGGGCCAGCCTGAACTACAAAGTTGAGACTCTGTCTCAAAAAAAAAAAAAAAAAAAAAAAGATTTATGTTAAAAATGATGATGATACTAGTAATTAATCAGGCCACGGTGGGAAGCGGGCAGGAGCCTGGGAAAGGGCCCACAGCCTGGCCAAGGGGCATAACACCAAGAGACCCAGCAGGTCCTGGGCAGGGAGTGGGCTAGGGCCACAGGTGGGGCCGAGGGCACTGTTCAAGGTGACTCCTGGGTGGCCTCCAGCCGCTGTCCAGAGGGAGTGACTCACCTGGCCACCGTGTCCTGTCCCCATACAAGGCCACCAATGACTGGTGATAGGGAAACACCAGCTAGCATTGAGGGAGGGAGGCGTTCTCGGGGGCTCTAGCCGGACCAGCAGTCTTGTGCATCTCACCTGTTGAGCTCCTGCCTGAGCTAGGGGGCCCAGCCCAAGCAACCAGACCTCTGTGTGCTCCTACCCTCCTCCCACCTGGGGCCACCCTGGGGCCAGTGTGCTGCCCTAAGCCTCAGCTCACCAAAGGACTGCGGTATGTCGACCCAATTCTAGCAGGTTCTTCCCAGGCATTTTCTGAGGACTTGGATTGTGGAGAGGGTGTGAGCCTGGACTGCTGGGGATGTGTTTGTGCTGTGTCCACAGGCCTGAGCGCACATGTCAGCCTGGGGAAGTGTGCAGGTGGCACATATATTTATCTGGTACATATTTTCTCTGTGTTCAAGTACATAGGTGCGATTGTACACAGAGCTCTGCGTGCACATATGTGTGCATGTAGGTCTTTGTACACTTTCCCTCTGTCCCTTATATCCAAATCTCTGTGCACACACCTGCCCCCCTGCATGTGCATGTGTGTCCATTTCTCTGTGTACATATCTGCACTCATATGCACACAGGTGTGAACTCCTATGTGTCCACTTGTATGTTTTCACATGTGCGAGTGTGGACTTGTGTCTGCACAGTTATCCAGTGTGCTCAGCAGAGCCGGTGTCCATGGCCTTCTGTGTCTCAGCCATTTCCCTGACTTCCTAAAGCTGCAATCTAGCTCATGGTCCATCTTTGCTCCTTGCCTTCTGCAGTATGTGTGCCCCCAGAGCCAACTGCATCTCTATTGCAGTATAAGTGTGCCTGTGGCATGTGTGTGTGCACTTGTGTTTGCATGGCATGTTTATGTGTGCATCCTCACATGGGACCTCCACATAGGCATGTGTGGCGGGTATGTATCAGACAAGTGTGCCTCTGGCTCATATCCCAGCTGAGGGATTGTTACAAAGGAAGGCGAGCTGTGCATGGGGTGCACGCCTGTAATCCCAGCTACTCCACAGGCTGAGGCAGGAGGATTGAAAGTTTGAGGCCATCCTGGGCAACATAGTGAGGCTGTGTCTCAAAAGTGAAAAGAACTGGCTGGGTGCAGTTCAGTGGTAGAATATGTGCCTAGCATTCAAAGTTCAATCCCTAGTTCTGCCCAAAAAAGAGAGAAAAGAGAGCCAGAGATTTAGCTCAGTGGTTCCAGCACCTGCCTTGCAAGTAAGTGCAGGGTCCTGAGTTCGATCCCCAGTAATTACATACAACAATGCCGGGCATGGTGACTCATACTCACCAGCAATCAGAACCACATATCACAGTGCCTGGGGTGGTGGCTCACACCTGTAATGCCAGCACTCAGAAGGCAGAGGCAGGAGGATTGCTGTGAGCTCGAGGAGGCTTGCCTGGGCCATATAGTGAGCTCGGGGCCAGCCTGAACTACAAAATGAAACTGTCTCAAAAAATAAAGAAAGTAAAAAAGGGAAAAAAAGACATAATGCTGCCCACCCAGTCACCAGAGGGGTAAACGTTGGTCCAGCAGGTCTGATGCGCAGCTGTGAACACACACAGGTAGGTGCACACAACTCCACTGTGCTCATCGTCTGCAGTGTCCACATGCACACGATGCCCTGATTATTGAAGACGGGGATCAGTGCTCAGCAGTGACCACACAGGAGGCGGAGGAACTAAAAACAAATGAGCCAACCAAGGGAGAGCCGGAGAAGAGCAGCCATGGGAGCCCCTGTCACCGTCTCCGCAGGGCTGGGAGGGTCAGGGTCCCCCTGGAAGCCAGAGGAGAGGGCTCGAAGGGAAGAGAAGCAAGCTGGCTTCGCCGCACCCTCCAGCCCCTCACCGCCTCCTGAGGCTGAGTGGCGGGGAGCAGGGACCTGTGCCTGTGAGCAGCAGCCTGCAGCCACCCCCTCTGGAAGGAAGAGGTCCAAGGAGCACTGTCGGGTGTGGGCGGGCACACGTGCCTGTGTGTGTGCTTGGAGGCGCACCGACGAGTGTTAATGGAGGTGTGTACATGTACCTGTGTGTTCATATTCACATAGGCAGATAATGGCTTACAAATCACGGTACCAGTAGTCAGGCCTGGCACGTATCAGATTTTACTATGTTCCAGGTGCTGCATCCTTTATAAATAGGCACTTACTCAAAGTCTCACACTACCCTGTGGGCTAATTACAGCTGCTGTCTGCTCATCGAAGACACTGGCACAGAGAGCGTGAGGAACTTCCCAACAGGCCACAGCAGCACTCAGTCTGACATTGCGGCTGCTGCCGGAGCCGGCATCCTGGGCGGGCCTCGGGGACACCCATGGCCTCGTTCTCCCTGCCTGGGGCCTCCCTGAGGGGAAGCTGCTGCTTACTCCCCACTACTGGCCAGGAGGGACGCAGGGACACCAGATTAGGGGCTGAAGCCCAGAGGGTCGTGAGCCTTCAGCAGCGGTTCGGTGAGGTGGGTGAGACCAGCCTGCCCCAGCCACTTCTCCCATGCTGGTCCTTTCACAGCCACTGTCACCCCAGGTGCATCACTGTGACCTCCTGGGAGGGTAGGTTCCACGACGTGCATCAAAACTTTATTTTGGTAGCACTGAGTACAGAACCCACAGCCTGGCACCTGGTAGGCACTTGCTGTACCACTGAGACACATCCCCTTTCGCTTTTTATTTTTATTCTGAGATAGCAGAGGAAGCCTCCTGCCTCAGCCTTCTGAGTAGCTGGGATTACAGGTATGTGCCAAGGTGCCCCGCATTGTGAAGAGGTGTGAAAATAGTTCTTGGAGGCAAACAGCTTCTTCAGGGCACACATCAGTGGAAGCCAAGGCACAGGCAGGACGCAGGTGGAGTCCCTGGGAAAGCCGGGTGCTCACATCAGGAGACGGTAGACTTCGATGCTGGTATTCTGAGTGACAATGAAAGGACAGTGCGCAGGAAGCTTCACAGCCATAGACAAAACTCCTGTCCCCCTAGCATGAGAGCTTCTAAAAGTCCAGAACAGGCTGGCAGGACAGACAGGAAGTGACTGAGCCCACAGCCATCCTGGAGACTCGGGAGAGTTGCACAGGTGCCCAGCACCTTGGTACTGACTGAAGACCTGAGCTTGTGTCACACGGAACAGCTGCCACATCCGGGGTGCTGCTCTAAGTACCCGCCCGTGTCTTCTTCATTCATGGCCCCAGCGCGAAGACGGGGAGCTGTGGAGCCGCCACTCCACAGCCACACAGACCCAGCCCTCAGCCCTGCGGAGCTGCAGTGGCTTCTGAACTTCAAAGCTGCTTTCCTCACTTGGAAGGTGGGGGTGTCTTCAGCACCACACCTGGGGGTTGTAACAATGGGGGCACTGTGCTCAGCTCTCAGTGGTAGGGTGCAGGAGGCTCTGATGTGGTCCCCGCAGGCCCCTGCTGGGATACAGCTGTCAGCCCTTGGCCCAGGGCACTCCCCTGGCCACGCCACAGGCTCACACGGACCTCTCCCACTCAGGGAGCCCAGGTATTAACATTTGTCCTCAGTGACCTCCAGGTTAGACCCAACCCATTTCTTCTTTTAGAGAGGTATTAGTAAAACAATTACATAACTTTGTCAAAGTTAAATTGGGCTGAGAAATGGTCAGTTGTGGTCCAGGCCTGGGGAGGAGGCAGGAGCTCAGAGAGAGAGCCAAAGCCAAGGCCAGGTTGAGCTGAGCCAGAACAACTGTTTGTAAGGATGGTGTTTACTCAAGACAATGGCAGAACGTGGGGATGGCCTGGATGCCAGCCATGAGGGCAGAGCAGATAGTGCTGTCCCTGCGTCCACCCACAGCACTGCAGCCCTGGGAACGGTGGCAGCGAGTGCATGTATGAACAGGACTTTGTCTTCTCTATTCTAAGAACCCCTTTGGATCAAAAGAATTTCCTACACATGTGTGAGAATGTGCGCACACCTAAAAAGAAATGCCAGAGGTTTATGCACCAGAATTCACCATGCTTTTCTCTGGAGGACAGGATATGTTTTCTAAGTAACTGTTATTTCTTCTTTAAACAGACCTGTCACATTGTGGAAGTAGCCCCCAGCTAGAAGCCCCCTCCTCCTGGTACAGATGGAAGATGTGACCCTCAGGCCTGTGGACAGGCAGTCTCTCACCCAGGGTACCCGGGCATGAGCTGGTAGTGCCCAGGCCTCTTCTGTTCAACCCCAGATAATACCTGGGTCACTGAAGGTGCTTTTCCTGCCTGCTCCAGGGTGTGGTGGTGGCTCAGATCCTGCTGACAAGGAGAAATGGGGAGAAGGGTGGGGCATTAAGGGGCCTGATGGACATTGGGCAGTGGAGAGCGGCTCACAGCATGGCGACCAGGAAGCAGAGAGTGAAGGAAGAGCTGGAGAGGAAGCAGTACCTGCCAGGCCGCCTCCGTCACTGCAGTGCCCCTGAGCGATGGCCCTCAGCGAGCCTCACCTCCGAGCACAGCGGAGTTCGGCGGACACAGAGCTAAATCCAGACACCTTAGTCATTCCCCAGCACCAAAGGAGAAAATGTAACCCTGCAGAACAGGAGACCCGCAGAAAAGCAGGGCAGGGCCGCCTGTGGAGGTGGCAGGGGCTGTTGGTCCCGGCCTCCCCTGCACTGGGTTCCCACGCCAGACCCAAGTGAGCAGAGACCAAAGCCAGGTTGTTCTAAGGAAAAGCATTCCCACCTCATACATGATATCCTGCCTCATTAAATTTAATGGGCTGGTTATTCCTGTTAAATAAACATCAACTAATTATGAAAAACATATTTGCCAAAGTTTGACTATGGAACGTATGAACCAATTACATGGTTATTCAGCCTCAAAACACATTCAGTAATGAAGTGGTGTGGACGGGTAGCAGGGACGGCTGCAGAGACTGCCCCTCTCCCCTTCCTGCCTCCTCTCCAGGGCCTGCTGGGCCTCAAGACAGCCAGGATCCCAATCCCAGAGAGTCAGAGCCAGGGCACACTCTGGTCTGGAATCGACCAGGCTCAGTCAGCACAAGCGGCAGACCCCAGCTTCCATTGACACAAGCAAAAAGAGTGAGTTGGCTTGAGTGATAAAAAAGACCAATACAGCTAGACTATGGTGGTACCTGCCTGTAATCCCAGCTACTTAGGCTGAGGCAGGAGGATCGTAAGTTCGAGGCCAGCCTGGGCAACTTAAATAAATTGAAAAAAAGAGTTGAAGGTATTGCTTAGTAGAGTACTTACTAGCAAATGGCAAGACCATGGGTTCCAACCCCAGTGCCACAAAAAAAAGGCATGGGGAGCCCTTCTGCACCCCCCCACCCCCTTGGCTATAGACAGATAATCCACTATGTGCGAGTGGTTAAAGCCACTTGGAGAGGGTGTGGCTGTGTCTTACAAACCTCCACCCACACAATGACGCAGAACCCGTGGAGAATGAACACGCGTGTCCTCCCAGGGACACCACACAAATGCTGCTGGAGTGCATCCCAGTGCCTTCAGGGCCAATCACCATGGGCAGCAGGGAAAGTAGAAGTCCGTTCATGCTGTGAGATACTACACAGCAGTGAAGAAGAACGCAGAGCCCCCGAGACCACCTGGGCCAGTCACAGATACCACATGAGAATGAGAAGGCCGTACAGGACTCCCAGCTGCCTGCTCCCTGATGGAGGACCGCTAACGGCACCTCTCCTCTCGCAGCTGGGTCCTCTGGGTCTCACAGGCACAGGCTGCAATCCAGGTACATCCAGGTACCCTGTTCTCTTCAGGAGCCCCTCCCAAGCCCACCTGGCTGGTAGCGGCATTCACCCCACAGGGGGCACTGGTTTTATTCTTTTCTTTCTTTCTTTTTTTTTTTTTTTTTAGGTTTTTGGAGACAGGGTCTCGCTTTGTGGTTCAGGCTGGCCCTGAGCTCAGCCTCAAACTCACATCACAATCCTCCTGCCTCTGCCTCCCGAGTGCTGGGATTACAGGCGTGAGCCACCACGCCCGGCACTGTGGTATGTGGTACTGGTTGCTGCTGGGTGTGAATCTCCACACCCAGTATTGTTATGTGGTTACCGGGGAATCGAACCCGGGTCCTTGCACTTGCGAGACAGGCGCCGGAACCACTGAGCTAACTCCCCGGCCCCTATTCTTTTCTTTCTTGAAAAAGGGATCTTGCTGTATAGTACTGGCTGGCCTCAGACTTGTAACTCTTCTGCCTCAGCCTCTCAGAGTTCTAGGATGATAGGCCAGCAAGGGGGTGGGGAAGTCTTTTTGCTGAGTGTCCACTCCTACAGGCCACCAGCTGTCCCTGGCCTCGTGACCGTCCCACAGCTTGCACTCTTCAGAGCCAGCAAGGGACTCTTGAATGGCATGAGGTCGTCACGAGGGAGCCGCCCCTTCTCCTTTGCCCCATGTGGGAGTCAGAAGCAGCCACACGCTGGAGGAGGAGGCACCGCACAGAGGTGTGACCTATGAGGGCACCACTGCGTGTGTCTGGCCCCACAGGGAACTCGCCCGCAACATGAAGCTCAAAGACCAAAGTGGACAGAGCTCGTCTGGGGTAATGGTAGTCAGGCCATTGTTGGGGTGGGTGGCCCGACTTTGGGGGGAAAGGAGAGAGCCATCATTTTGTGGTTGTCATGCACATATATGTGTATGAGTGTAAAAATACATTGGTCTGTATGACTAAGAATTGTGGGCTTCATTGTAAGTAGACAGAAGGGAGGGAAGGGAAGCAGAAGGGAGGGAGGCAGATCTGGAGGCCATGCTAACAGAAGGATCTCCAAAAAATCTATCTGTAAAAGAGAAAAAGAAGAAAACACAGATGAAGCTTCTGGCCAGCCGTGCCGCTCACGTCTTTGGAAAGAGCAGAGGGCAGCGTGTCACTGGTTGTCCACAGGCTCCTCCCGGGCCACCGGCTCAGGCACATCAAAGGCTGCTCTCAGCTGTGTGTGGCCTGGGGCAGGGGCCGGTGGAGACTTATGTCTCTCTGTGCGTGATCCAGCGCGCTGCTTGAATTTTTTACAAACATGGTCATCACGTATTTTTGACGACTGAAACATCTTTTTACAAAGGCACCTGACTTGGAGGCAGAGGCTCTGAAATTGTCCCCACGCTGAGGCAGGGCTTCTAAAATGTGTTCCATGTCAGAGAGGGTCTCTGTATTTTCTCCCACAAAATCACTCAGAGTGAACCAAGTCAGCCCAAGGGGCTGCCAGGAGCATCTTGATCAACAGGTAGGGACAGCACACCTGGGAATGCTCACAGAGTATGTGGAGAATCAGGCATCTGGGGACGTTCTTGGGGCCCCGGCTCCAGCTGCGCCTGGACCCCCTCGGGCCATTCTGGAAAGTGAGTGTCCTTTTTGAGAAGGAAGCTGGGTCTTGTCAAGGCAGGATTCTTACCCGGCCTGTGCACTCTGCCCCTTGTTTACGTCTGGCATCCTCTTTGATTGACTACTAAATATTTTAAATGTCATTTAGTGTTTATTCCCTGAACCAGAAAAGCTCTGCCTGCCCTGGAAAGAGGAAGGACCTCGGGGAGGTGGGCCGGGCCCCGTCTGTGTCTTCTGGCTCAGCCAGCTGCACCCACGGCACCAGCTGTGGGGAGGACGCTCGAGGGGCACAGGAGAGGAGCAGCAGGGAGGAGGCGGCGCTGCAGGCTGCCAACAAGGCGACCTCAGGAAGGAAGCGGGTCCGGGGCAGAGGTCAGGCGCCCTGCACACTCGCAGTGGATTAGGGAACTCACAAAGGCACGCCTGCCTGATGGCACACTGTGAGACAAGAAGAAGGGCGGAGTTTGGGGGAGGTCTTCCATGTCCTCACTTTGTCAAAGCACATCTCTCAGGACAGAGCTTCTTTCCGTATTCCCGTCGGGGAAGGGGTCAGGCACAGCCACTCCCTGCCTCCCAGGGAGTGAAACACAGGCTGGGCCTCCACAGGTCACTCTTACAGCCTGCATGATTTGCCTCGAGAGCCCCCAAAAGCATGGAGTAGTCACATCGGGTGGTAACCCAGAGGGACTTTGGATGAGACTGCAGCTGCCCAAGCAGCTGTTCCTTCAGTGGAGGCTCCCAGGAGGGGGTGCGTGGAGGGGTGCAGAGAGCAGGAAAGGAATGGAACCCTGGTTTCCTTTCTCTTTTCTCCCACTCTGGAAACCAAACAAACCAACAGCGTAGGCACGGTCAGCCACAGAGCTGGCCTGGGCCAGGTTTGGAGGCTACAGAGGCTGTGCACAGGTGGGTCTGGGCTCCAGGATGAACCTAGCTGAGGGGCCGGGCTGCCTGTCTGCCTGGCAGCCAGCAGTGGCCATCTGTCCCTACACTCACCTTGCAGATGGAGGCAGAGTTTGGCCCTTCCCCCTGCAGTCTCCATTTCCCTCCCTTCCTGTTCCCCAATCTCCCCTGTGTGCTACTCCTGAGTCCTGAGCCAAGTCCTATCCCAAGTCCTGCTGTGTGAAGCCGCCACGATGGAGAAGCAGTGTGGAAAGGCCGTACAGAGCGGTCTGAGGAGGCCCAGCACGGGGAGTCTTCCCAGCTGCATAGGGACCGTGCCAGGTAATGCCCAGCCATTCATTCAACAAAGTGACCCTCTAGGCAGCCACAGATGCCCTGACTGTTCACACAGTGTACCCTCCATGAGAAGGGTGGGGCCCTGGCCTCATGGGCTTCCATTCTGGGGTGATGAGTGATCGATGGCTCAAGGATGGGTAGAGCAAAATATGAGACTGTGCCATAGTGGGTCTCAGCAGGGAAACAAGACTAGGGCAGTCTTACCCTGAGGAGCTGGGGGCTGATCAGGAGAGGTGATAAGGGCGGAGGCCTGCATAACAAAGGCATGAGCTCAGGGAGCCAGAACAGGGGTGTTCTGGGTTTCCGTGGTGGCCTCTGCTGAGGGGCCCAGCAGCCCTGGTGGCCTGAGGGCTCTGGCAACAGGCAGAGCCAAGCTCTGCCCAAGAGGCTGTGTCCGCAGAGTTGGCCCTGGTGTCAAAGCTGCAGCTCAGGGTTTTTTAATGATATTTTAATTTTGAAATAATTGTTATAATTGTAGATGGAAAGAAAGAGCTCTGATACCCGACCCGGTTTCCCCCAGTGGTCACATCTTACATAGCATCAAAGCCAGGACACTGACTCAGGTATATTGAGAACTTCTGAGTCTGTGTCATTTTACTGAGTGCGTGGACTTGTAAACTGTCCCCAAGATCAAGGTGCAAGTTACAGCACTCTTTCTTTACCAGAAAGAAGAGACCTGTACGGGGTCATGGTCCCAGGTCAAGGGGCTGCACAGAGCCCTTTACATGGCAGGGAGCAGTGTGTGTGTGTGTGTGTGTGTGTGTGTGTGTGTACTGAGGCTGCACCTTGACACCCTCAGCTTCTAAACCATAGTTGGATTAAGTCGCCACCATCAGAATTAAATTTCAACACACAGACTTTGAGAAGTACAAAGAAGCCATATCCAAACCACAACACCTTGGTAACCCCCGATCAGTTCTCTTCTCTATAATTGTCATTTCCAATGTTACATAAACGAAATTGTATCGTGTATGTTTTCTGTCATTATTGACACAGATGTGGCTGATGGCTTTGTTATACTGCAGAGACCCTGAAGGTGGAGGACACTCAGCTGTCTTGTGCTTGGAGGTGTTGAGATCTCCTCTCGTTCTCGGTGGATAGTTTCACTGGGTATAAAACACATGATTTCCCAGCCTTTCCCTTTAAAACGCTTCCACTTCTTCCTGACTTCCTTGATTTCTGCTGAGAAATTCATACGACATGAGTTGTTTTCTCTTGTAGAGAAGAAAGGTGGCTGTTTTCAAGATGTTTGTTTTTCAGTTTTTAGAAGTTTGACTCTGATTTTCCGATGTCTTTAGATGGATTTCTTTCCATTTATATAGTTTCATTCCACATCTTGAATGTGTAAGATTATGTCTTTTGCCAAGTTGTGGGAGTTCCCAGTCATTATTTTGTTATATTCCAGAGGTCCTTGAGGTACTGTTTGTTTCCCCTCAGTCTGTTTTTTTCTCTGTTTTTCAGACTGGGTAACGCTTACTCTGTCTTCAGACTCACTGAATTTTTTCCTCTGACCCCTCTCTTTTTCTGTGGAGTCATCCACTGAGATTTTTATCCTATTACAATATATTTAAAAGCTAAAATGTTCTTTTAGGTTTTTTTGTTTTGTTTTGTTTTGTTTTTGAGACAGCATCTTACTTTTTTTGTTCAGACTGGCCCTGAGCTCAGTCTTGAACTCACAGCAATCCTCCTGCCTCTGCCTCCTGAGTGCTGGGATTACAGGCGTGAGCCACCATGCCCAGCACTGTGGTATGTGGTACTGATTGCTGGTGGGCGTGAGTCTCCGTTCCTAGCATTGTTGTATGTGGTTACCAAGGATCGAACCTGGGTCCTTGTGCTTGTAAGGCAGTTGCCGGAACCACTGAGCTAAATTCCCAGCCCTTTTTTGGTTATTCCTAATTTCCTTGCTAATACTTTCTATATTTTCATGTGTTTGAGTTATGCTCATCAGTGTGAGGACTTTTTATTTTATTTTATTTCATTGATACTGGAGACTGAAGTCAGGGCTGGCACAATGAGGTACATCCTCACTCAATTTTTAAAATTTTTTAAATTTTGAAACAGAATCTTGCTAAGTTGCCAAGTCTAGGATCGATCCCAGGGCCCTCTTGCCTGAGCCTCCCAATAGTGCTAGGATTACAGACATGAGTCCTCACACCTAGCTTCAAGGCATCTTTTATAATAACTTTAAAAATCTTTATCAGATCACTCCAACATCAGTGTCATATGAGTGTTGGCGTCTGTTGATGCTATTTTCTCATGCTAGTTGAGATTTTCCTGGTTCTTACTGTAAAAGGTCATTTTTTAAAAAATGGATCTTGAAGATTGGAAGTCTTGTGTGTTGAGACCCTAGATCACGTGCCAGCCTTTGTTTCACAGCTGTCTTTTCCTGACCCCAGCCCAGTGGGCAGAGAGAGACTCTGGTCACTGTCAGGAGTTGAGGGGAAGCTGGGCTTCCCCACTCTAGCTTGCTGTTCTCAGCACGGTGGGAAAACCCAGTCTCGGGGTTTTCAAAAAACCAAGACTGATTGCCTGCTGTCTTCGTTTTGTGCTGTGGGGAAATGTGCTCCTAGGAGAATTGGAGAGGGCATTGAAGACAGCTTTTCTGGAGGCCACAGCCATGGAAGGGGCTCCTATCCTTGCAGACACCATTGGTGACTTGGCTGTAAGGTCTGGGTAGTGGGCACCACGCTGGGGGTGGGGCCATGCTGTGTGGAAGCTGAGCAAGCCTGGCGTGTGTATGAGAGGCCTGTCGGCTTATTGTGCCCCCCCCCCACATCGAGCCTTGTTCACTAACACTGTCCCACTGATGTCAGTGCTTGCTGTGAAGCAGTGCCCACCAGCTTCTGCGTTCAGCCTGTCCTACATTTCCCACCCTTCACCTGCTGGGCCTTTGAATTACAGCCCTAGCATGAGGCAATGCTAGGCCCCTCTGTGCTTTTGGGGATGGAGGGGGGGGCAGTGCGACCGGCCAGAGGCTCTGCCACTGTGTCTTCTGTGTGGTATAACATTGACAGTGACCTGATTGTGTGTCCAAGGCCACAGGTAGCTCTGAGCCCTGACTGGTAAAAGCTGGCACAATAAAGGGGAGAGATTTGGGCATGGTGTCACACACCTGTAATCCCAGCATTTGAGAGGCTGAGGCAGGAGGAGCATGGGTTGAAGTGTGGGCTTCATAGTATATTCAAGGGCAGCCTGCATTATGGTGAGACCCTGTCTCAAAAAACCAAACCAAACCAGGAGGGGAGGGCTGGGGCAGGCAGCAGCGTCAGACTGGAGCCTGCAGCCAGGGAAGCTTCGAGCAGGAGGGAAGTAGGAGCCCACAATGTGGCGCATCTTTGGAAAAATAATTCCATGCAGTGAGAGCATTGGGTCCTGGAGGAGCAAGGCAGTTGAGAGGTGCTGGGCCACCTGTCAGGACCAGAGCACCTCTGGGAAGCCACTGCTGCTTTGGAAACGGGGTTCTGCTGCCCTGGTGTGAGGTACATGGCCATCCCTGGACCCCCTCCCATCCCCCAGCAGCAGAACAACCAGAAGAGGGAAAGAGACCCCCCGAGTGTGCTTTTCCAGGAAGCTCGACACAGGGCTACGTATTCATACGTGTCCCTAAAGCTGCCCGGTGGCTGGAGAATGGGGAAGGACCCACAGAACCAAAGTCCCCAGCGGCTCCACCAGAACCAGTTCCCAGGAACCGCTCCCCACTCCCAGCCAGCTCCTCTGCCAGCGGCATCAGGAGGGCAGAACTGAAACCCCAAGAGGAACCCCAGAGGGAAGAACCCAGTAGTTGTGCTGACTCACTTCCCCTGCGTGTGATGTGGGGTCCGGGACCCTGGAGCTGGAGGCCCGAGTTTCAGCCCAGTGTTGCTGTGGTCTCTCGCTGAGCATTTCTCCTTCTGTACTTGGTGAGGGTGGTACAGGGTCAGAACCCAGTGAGGTCACACGAGGAGGGACAGGGGACTGAGTCAGGCTGGGGGAGGGGATCCTGCTGCTGCTGGAGCTGGAAACCACCACACTGGGACAGTCATCGCATCATCCATCCAGTGGCCTCCTCCAGCAAATGGCCTGCTGAGATCTCTTGTTGGCTGGTAGCTTTCTCTTTGTTGATTCTTGGACACTTCTTTATATATTCCAGATACACATTCCTTGTCAATTTTATGTATGATAAGAGATCGCTCAGATCCTGGCCTATTTTCTCTTCTGGAACCTTAAGTGAGCAAAAATAACTAATATTAATGGAGTTAGATTGATTCATAGTTTACTTATTCGTAACATCTCATTTAAGAGATCCTTCTCTAGCTCAAGATCATAAAGATATTTTGTTCAAACCAACCCTTAGCACTACCAAAACCAAACAAGCAAAACAACTGCTCTTATGCCAACCCCCTCAAGCCCGCGGTCCACCAGGAGCTGACAGGTTACATGGTGTGAGGGAGGGATGGGGGTGCATCTTGACGGCTCTTGCTGCTGTCTGGGTGTGACCAGGTAAGGCAGGATGAGGGACAGGAGGTAATGCTTCCTAAAGAGCCTAGATCTGGGAGGGAAGGAAGCAGAGGATGGTGGAGTAAGTTCTCTGGCAGAGTCAGTCCGCAGGGTGGGGATGCAGGAGGTCATGGGCAGGGAGGGGCTGGCACAGGAGGCAGGTTCGTGGAGGGTCAACTGCAGCGGCAGAGATGGGAAAGAATGGCAGGGGCGCCAGGTTAACCATGGCTTGGCTGTGCCCCCAGCTTTCCCAGGACATAGCTGGAGATGAGGACTGGGCTCTCTGGCAGATGGTGGGGCAGAACAAGAAGGGGTCTGAGGGCCAGGGATGTAGCTCAGTGGCATCGCGCCTGCCTGGCAGGTAGAAGAAGGTCCTGAGTTAGATCCCCAGTATGAAGGAAGACGAAGGGCTTTGACTGCCTACCTGCCAGAGGTCTCAAGGGGGAGGCCGCAGAGGAGACTGGGCCAGAGTGGGCAGAGACGGGCAGCCTGTGGAGAGTGGGATGGGAGCATTTGCACTCACCGTCTGCAAGGGTCTCACTCTGACCCCAGGGCCTCTCACAGACGCAGACGAGGGGGCAGAGTTCAGGAATGGGCCGGAAGGTGCACCATGCTGACCACCCATGCCCAGGTGTGGGGACTCAGCTGTCCCTATGGAACAAAGGACAAGGGCAGGAGAGAGACAGCATAGCAGAGAGACTGTGCCAGCCCAACAGACCCTGGAACGAGATGGGCAAGGTCAGCCTCTCCGCTCTGCTGCCACCTTCCCGGCTTGGAGACTGTGTAGCAGAGCACTGGGCCGTCGACACACACCCAGGGCCCTGTAAACAGTAAACACAGCCTTTGAGGAAGGTGCTCACCCTCATTCGGGGATGCGAAGCATTAAAACCGCCTTGAAAACACAGTTGGTGCCCTAGAGTGACATAAACCCTCATAGCTGCTGGGTGTCACCTGGGGAAAAAGGCTTTGCCATAACCTTGAAGCAGAACACACAGCTTCTGTGCCCGCAGACACCTGTGCAGGGCGTCTGTGTGGCTTTTCTGCCATCCTCAGAACCAGGCCCTTCGGGGCAGAGGAGAGGGGATAATCCCGCAGCAGAGTGCATGCCACACCACAGAGGGCAGAGCAGGCACTGCCACACGCACGCCCAGGACAGAAAGGAGCACACCAGTGGGACCTCACTTATGTAATGTTTCCACATACAAAAAAGATACCATTCGGAGAGACAAAAACGGTCACACCCAGAGAAACAGCCAGGCAAGGACTAGTCAGAAAAGAGGGTGGTGGCTAGCTCAGGGAAGGACACCTTGCCGGGTCCTAAAGTGCCAACTGCGTCTTGGTGCGTGTGGCACGCAGGGACCCGCCCCCGCGACCACAGAAGGAGCCCCGTGTCCGCCCAGTCCTCCCCGCACCGCGACATCCCTCGCGTCCCAGCCCCACCCCGAAGCTCTCTGGACGCACAGGTCCCGGGGGCGCAGGCACGGGGTGCGGATGTCTGCACCGACGCAGCCTCACACGGTGCACCTCGGCCTCGGCGCCCGACCTGGCCGTCCTGATCTGTCCTCCGCTCTGCAGGGATTCAGGAGGGGTTTCCCACCACGCCCCAGCTCCCCACCCTGAACCGCGCTATTTTACTCCGGGTCACCCTATTGGTGAGTGAGCCTGGGGCTGGCTCTGCTCAGGTTTCATCTAACACACCGCCCCGGCCAGCCTGAGCGGCGGCCATGCGCCCTACAGGCTGTGATGTGCCCCTTTCAGCCTCAGTTTACCCTTCTGTAGATGAAAGTTGTGCTCAAAGATCTGACACTTGGAGGCTGAGTCATATTCCCAGAGACGTGGGTTCAGTTCATCTTGGTCACTTAGGATCCCAGAAAGCTTGCCCCCCCCTCAACTCCCCCGCGCCCGGCGCTTTAAAGAGGGTGGCGGCATCGCCCTTTGAAGGCACGCGGTGGGGCCCGGCAGGAGCGAGGCGCGGGGCAGAGCGCCCTCTGGAGGCCGCTGCCGGTCCCGCCCCTCGCTCTCGCGCCCCGCCCCCGTCGGCCCCGCCCCCGGCCTCAGGCGGCGCATGCGCGCGGCGCAGCGCTCCGCAGGCGGCGAGAGCGAGGCCGGTCCGCAGCCGCGCGGCGCTCGGCGCCCCATTCATGCTGGGCAGCGGCCGTGCGGCCACGCAGCGGAGCCCGGGCGCGGCGGCCTCGGCCTGGGCGGCCTGCGCGGCTTCAGCGGCCTCGCAGCGGGGCAGGCGGCGGCGGGGCGCGGCGATGGCCGGCGGCGGGGCGCGCCCTGGGGCGGCGGGTGAGTAGGGGCGCAACTTTCCCCGCGGTGCTGCGCGGTGGGCGGTGGGCGGGGAGCCGGGCCGAGCTGGAGCCGCGGCCCAGCCGGGGCTGAGGGCCGGACCGGGCGCGGTCGGTCGCTGGCGGGGCTCGGAGCCCGGGCCGGGCTGCTTTCCCGGCTGTGCGCACCGTACCGAGCGGGGGCGCCTCGCCGCGCCGGGCAGGGGGCGTGCGTGGGGACTGCGGCGCGCGTGTCCGCGGCCCGCGTGTCCCTGCGGCGGGGCCCGGCGTCCGCGTGTGTCCGGGCGCGGTTGCGGCGCCGGCGCGGATCCGACCGCGGTCCCAGGGCCCCGCACGGCCTCCCTTCCCCGGCCTGCCCTGCCCCGGCAGCGCTCCGGGACGGCAGGCGCAGCCCCTCCTCCGCGGCGGGGAAAGTTTACGCAGCCGGGCCGGGAGAGCCCCGCCGGTGTCGGGCTGGCGAGCTGTACCCGGGCTGCATCGCGGCTGGACTCAGAGGCCGGCGGGCATCGGGCCGGCGAGCTCCGGCGTGGGCAGGGCCGCGCGATCCGGCCCGGGCTGAGGGCTGCACCCTGGCCGCCCCGGGCGCGGGTGGAAGTTGGAGTCTCTGGCGGGGCCCCGAACCTCTCAATCCTCCTCCGTGTCTGGGTCTGGCCCAGGCCCGCAGGGCCCTGCGGGTGGGAGGGCGCGGTGCCACCGGGAGGCGCCGGACTCGGCCTCCGCGGCCTCCCTTCGCTGGGCCTCTCCGGGTCGTCCGTCTCCTCGAGAGGATTCCGGGGCTTCTTGGCTGCTCCTGGGCCTGGTGCTGTGCGGGCTGTGCTGTTGGTGCTGGCGACCGTCTGTCTGGAGGCCGCCCCGGGAACAGGAGCGCAGACCCGGGAGAGGCCCCTCCGCCTCCGCCGCTCCCGGAGCTCCTAGGTGCAGTCCTCCAAAGGGGGGTGCACGGGGCTCCGGACTGCTGGCTGTCCCGAGTGTTTGGTTTATCGGGGGACCACGCCCCTTGAAAGAAAGTGGTGGTGGGGGGACGTGGCTGAGTCTGTGCCCTCAGCCAGGCTCCTAGCTGCTAGTCGGGTTCCTGTGCCCCACCTCCTCACTCTGTGACTCTCCCTCTGTGTTCCATGGGCACAGCCTGTGCTCCCCTGTCCTTTGGGGAGCACTCCCAGGTTCCCTCCTGTCCTCCAGTTTGGGGTATGAGGGGAGGACAGTGCCATACCAGCTCTACCCAGCCCTGCTGGAGTACCCAGCCAATGCCCTAGGCAGAGGTGTGAGCCAAGCAGCTGGGAGGGGCCCAGGAGCTGCAAGTCAGGCCACCGGGACAGCCTGGGTGGAGACCTGGCTCTGGACTGGGCTAGCCAGTCCTTGTGGCTGCAGGGTGCACTCTGGGGAGGGAGAGAAGGGCCCGTGGACAAAGCACATAGCCCTTTTCCGGGCTGCTGGGGCCCCCAGGTGGCTGCCTGTGCGGTTGGACCCCCAGGAAAGTCCAGTGCTTTGAGCATCTGGGAGGAGAGCGTGCCTCACAGAACGCTGGAGCAGGACTCTAGAGCCCCCAGGTCCTGGTCCAAAGGGCTGGTGAAAAGCAGGGCCACTTGGTACCACCTCCTGTGACCTACAAGAGCCAAGGGACAGCGGCAAGGGCAGCCTTTCCCCTGGGTGCTCATAGGAGCCACTGTGCCGAATGCCAGTGCCTTCCCCACCACCCTCCCATGCGCAACCTGCCTGAACCCCAGGAGGACCCAGAGCTGGAGGCCATGGCCAGTGGGCTTTCCTGAGCCGAGGGCTCGGGCCTTTGTTTCCCAGGATGAGGAGTCAGAGTGTTGTCCAGGACTGGGAGAGGGACAGGGTGACTTCTGCACGCTTTGCCAGCCAAGTATTCTGTCCTGTGAGGTGTGGGCCACCTGGCCCTCGCCCATTACTGTAAGGCACCCTTGCCAGCTTCACCCTCCTGGTCCAGCTGCGACTCTGAGCCCACTGTGCATGTGGGAAGCTGTGGCCCCATGCACTACCACCTCAGCATGTCAGGTCCTGTTGTGCCTGGTCCTTCCAGAACAGGTGGAAGAGCCTCTGCCCCTGGCAGCCGTGGCTGTCTCGTCTCACTAGAGCTTGGAGTTCATTACTGTGCCCTCCTCAGCAGGCTTAGCACCCAGCCAGGTCTGGGAGGAGTGCATTTTTCCTGGGCAGACCCCAGGCCTGCCTGGTGGAGGTGAGCTCATCAGGTTGCCCGGCTGCCCAGTGTCTCTGCCTTGCCAGGACTAGCTGGGTGACCTTGGCTGTGTCTGAGCTCTAAGTCCTGTACTCAGGCAGGGGAAGTGGCCCAGGCGTCCTCTCTGGCCTTTGTTCCATAGTAGGCACAAGGGACCCAGCCATGGCTCAGGATCCCCCTCTCAGGCCAGCAGCTCTGCACCCCAGGCCAGTCCCTTCCCGGCAGACACTTCGTGGTGGCAGGCAAGGGAGTGGGCCCAGGGCTGGATTAGAGTTTGGTTGGTGGCTTCTTCAGCAGGGTCCCTCCCGTTTAATATGAAAAGTAGGGCCCGTAATTGCATTAAGACGTGTGTAATTATCCCGGAGGAGGGGAGCGCCCAGCCCCTGGTAATTGCAGGTCTGCTTTGAACTGATAAACGCTGAGTGATTCATGTTGTCTTTGGAGTTCACATGTACTCCGCTCGAAGCCAGGCCCGCTGCCTCTGCATGGAACCTGTTCTCTGGCTCTCTGGTCTGCTGTGGGCTGCCTGGGTCAGGTGGCAAAGGGTGGGGACTCTGGTCCTGGCGCCTTGCAGGGGACCCTGCTGGCCACTATTCTTGAGGCTATGTCTGCCTAGGAAATGTAGCTGACAGCCTGTTGGGAGGGGCCCTGCAGGGTGGCACAGCCTTGCTTCTCCTGCTCTGCGACCCTGCCTCAGTTTACCTCATTGCACAGTGGATGCTCTCGGCATGTGCTGGACAGGGTGGGAGGCGTAGTCAAGGCCAGTGCTGCCCTGCCCCAGCCTGGCTGTCCTGCTTACCTGTCCTTCACTCGTTCATTCACCTGTTCAGTTAGTAACTGAGGCATGTCCTGTGTCCTGTGCTGGGCTCTGGGGCAGCAAGGCAGACAACACAGAGCCACAGTTCTGCTGAGGAAAGTGGGGACAGTAAGGGACAGACACACTCGGGAGCCTTGTGCTGCAGTTAGAAACAGCTGACAAGGAGCAGGTCCAGGAGATGTCTCTGCTGATGGACCCCTGAGTGGGCATAGGTAGTGGCCTCGCACCAGGGGGGACAAGAGGCACGGGGTAGACTCTCTGAGGCCGGTTCCTGTCAGGCGTCACAAAAGCTTCAGTCTTCCGGGCTCAGCTTCCTCACCTGTGAGACAGGCTGCCAGGCCTTCAGAAGGGTACTGTCTAGCAGCCCTGAGGGAGATCTCTACCCACACTCATGGGGCAAGTCTGGGGGACATTGCTGGCACCGAAAGTGTGGCCCTTGCACCAGCACTTTTAGGGCAGGCCATGACCACCCCTCTTTCATCCCTAAGAGAAGACCTGTTGTCGTCACCCTGTAAGAGTGCTGGAGAGGGCTACGACTATAGATTGACAACGTCTGGATTTGACCATGCCTGCCTGGCTGCCCACTGCTCTGATGGAGGATGCAGGCTTTCCAGTGGCAGTAGGGGATACAGTGTGGCTTGGGCTCCATGGCTTCCTGCACAGGTCAGAGAGCGACCTGAGCAGTGGAAGATGCCAAGACCAGACTGTCCAGGCGGGCAGGCAGTTTGGGGTATGCGGTGAATGAAGTTGTGGCGAGGGTACTATCATAGAGATGTCCAAGCTGGTGTGGCATGCGCAGTGCTGGGTCACATGGATGATGAGGTCCTGGATGAGAGTGTGCAGGTCTGGCCACACATGGACACTTAGGGAGGTGCTGAGGGACAGCAGGGGCCAGGGACCCCACTGCCACCCTCCCCTTTGGAGCCATTCCTCTTGGCTTGGTGTTGGGTCTGAATCCACTCAGAGCCAGGATCAGCGGAGTATAGTGGGCAGGAGGCGTTCTCCTGGGAGTCGGGTTTTGGCGTGCAGGGAGTGGGCCTGAGGTGGAACCTCCGAGTGTGCAGCATGTTGGAGGGTGCTCAGTGGGGACCAGGCTGCTGGGCACCCAGTGGGGAGCTGGGGTGCAGCTGGGGGAGGCTTTTCCAGGATCTAGACCACCTTCAGGACTACCTACCCCTTGCTCAGGCCTGTCCCGGGGTAGCTGCAGCCCTAAGAGCCAGGTAGGGTCACCAGGCTCAGGCCCACTGTTTGGGGTGGGTGTGGAGGCAGCACTGGGTGGCAGTGCCCTTCTGTGATCCTCTGTAGGGTGATGTTTGTCTTGTGCATCCCAACAGCTTCAGCCAGGAGGTGTCTCCCACCCTGGAGATAGGCCTTGTGGGTCTTGCTGTCCCTCAAGTTAGAGTGTCAGCTGGATCCCTGCCCAGACCCAGGCCCTTGTCACCCACGCCCTGTCCCTGGACACACCCCTCTCCTGGATCCCCGCAGAGGCAGGCACAGGTGTGTCCTCCTGCCTGGCAAGCGTCATGTGCTGCGTGTCGTGGCCACAGTTTGGTCTCAGTGACTCCTGGCTCCCGACTCACGCATTGCCTGTGGGACAGTGGGCCAAGGAGGTTTCTGTCTCTGCCTCCTCGAGGATGGTGTCAGGGCCCTCTCAGACACAGCGAGGTGCCCAGGTGGGATGGGCACTTGCGGGAGATGGGGTGTGCAGGCTGTGCCCATACTCACACTCTCTCTTGCCTGTTCTCTCTAGGGCTGAAGTTCTTGGCCCCGTGATGCCCAGCACTGCAGGACCTGAGCTCCGAGGCGCCAGGCCCCAACCCGCCATGCCACTGCCACTGCCACTTCCGAGCCTGTGCGTGTTCCCCATGCTTCTGGTCCTGCTCCTGGGCAGCATGCGTGCTGCTGTGGGTTCCCCCAGGGCAGGCGAGGCTCCACAGCCTTCCTTTCGTACCTTTGTGGGCAGTGACTGGGGCCTCACCCACCTGGTGGTGCATGAGCAGACCGGCGAGGTGTATGTGGGTGCTGTGAACCGCATCTATAAGCTGTCTGGGAACCTGACGCTACTGCGGGCCCATGTGACGGGCCCCGTGGAGGACAACGAGAAGTGCTACCCACCCCCCAGTGTGCAGTCGTGCCCACATGGCCTGGGCAGCACTGACAACGTCAACAAGCTGCTGTTGCTGGACTACGCTGCCAACCGCCTGCTGGCCTGTGGAAGCGCCTCCCAGGGCATCTGCCAGTTCCTTCGGCTCGATGACCTCTTCAAGCTGGGTGAGCCTCATCACCGGAAGGAGCATTACCTGTCAAGCGTGCGTGAGGCCAGCAGCATGGCGGGCGTGCTCATCGCCGGGCCCCCGGGCCAGGGCCAGGCCAAGCTCTTCGTGGGCACACCCATCGATGGCAAGTCCGAGTACTTCCCCACACTGTCCAGCCGTCGGCTCATGGCCAACGAGGAGGATGCTGACATGTTTGGTTTCGTGTACCAGGATGAGTTTGTGTCTTCGCAGCTGAAGATCCCGTCGGACACACTGTCTAAGTTCCCAGCCTTTGACATCTACTATGTGTACAGCTTCCGCAGTGAGCAGTTTGTCTACTACCTCACCCTGCAGCTGGACACGCAGTTGACCTCGCCCGATGCCGCGGGTGAGCACTTCTTCACCTCCAAGATCGTGCGGCTCTGTGTGGATGACCCCAAGTTCTACTCGTATGTGGAGTTCCCCATCGGCTGTGAGCAGGCTGGTGTGGAGTACCGCCTGGTGCAGGACGCTTACCTGAGCCGGCCTGGCCAGACCTTGGCGCGCCAGCTGGGCCTGGCTGAGGATGAAGACGTGCTCTTCACCGTGTTCGCCCAGGGCCAGAAGAACCGTGTGAAGCCGCCCAAGGAGTCAGCGCTGTGCCTGTTCACGCTCAGGGCCATCAAGGAGAAGATCAAGGAGCGGATCCAGTCCTGCTACCGTGGCGAGGGCAAGCTCTCGCTGCCATGGCTGCTCAACAAGGAGCTAGGCTGTATCAACTCGGTGAGTGGCATGGGCAGGGTGGGTGTCCACCGCCTGGCAGGGCATGTCCCTCCTCGGCCATCTGTGTGGTGGGCTTGCTATGTGCTGGGCCTGTTCTTGCTGCCACTTCATCCTTGTGAGATTGGAGAGTGGGTCTGTATCCGGGGCACTGGCTCCACAACCTGCTTCAGGACGTGACACCATTCTGGGCTCACAAGCTCCCGGGCACAGTGGATGGATTCCAACCATCTGCCTGGCACTGTGTTGGGTGGCGCCCTACTCTGTCTTGTCTCTGTTCTGTGGATGAGGTGAGGCGCTCAGAGAAGTGGGTTGACTTCCCCTGGTTCATACAGCCAACAAAAGGCAGAGCTGGGGCCAGTCCAAAGCTGGCAGGAAGTGTGTTCTCTTCTTCACGGTCCCAGGCACCAGTGGATCTGCCTCGCCGCTACCTAGCGCCAGCTGGGTGCTTGCAAGTGCAGGCCCAGCTTATGGGTGCTGCTTTCCCGAGTGATGGTTAGCCAGGGCTGACCCAGGCTCAAGAAGCTCCTGGACTGGTTCAGATTAGGTCAGAGGCTGGAATGTCACCTGGATCTGCCCTGCCCTCGGGCCCTCTGTCCTAGGGACTCCCAAATTCGGCCAGGGAAAGTGGTTCCACCCTGGCTCTGGTTTTCTAGCCTCTGCAGCAGGCCAGGCTCGGGCATACCGAGTGTCCTTCCCATGTTCTCACAGGGTTCCCTGTCTGAGTACAGTCCCTCGGCCCCTGGACTTCTCAGGAAAGGCAAACGGGCTGGAAAGGGCAGTGAGTGCTTCACCAAGGCCCACTGTGTGCCCCCCAGCCCTGATACCTGGCTTTTCCTCCCTGGAGATGCAACCAGGCTCTCCAGCCTGGCCTCTCCTCCCTTCCTCCAGCACATTGGAACCTCTCCCCACGCACCTCAGGCCTCCAAAGGGGAACAGCATCTCTTCCTCCCTGCCTCTCCTGGGCCTCACAGTTGAGCCCCCCACATCTCTGGCCCCTCACTGTTGATTGGTGCCTGCACCCAGCTGGCCCCTTGTGTCCTTGTGTCTTACATGACCCTGTGGTGGCTGCCTTTCTATAGCAGGTTCCTGAGCCTCCAGCATCCCTGCTCTGGTGGTCCTTGTGACTGTCCAGCACTGCAGTCCTGGTTAGGGGAAGGCCACCTCCTGGGGAACTGAGGGTGCTGGGCCAGGCTGGTGGGGTACAGAGTGTGTGGGCTGGAGCAGCCCCGCGGAACCTGTCTCTCGTGTGAGCTAGGATCACGAGGCTGTGTCCTCTTGTGGCTGGGTGCTGGCCTCACGGGGATCTCTGTGAGTGCCATGCCTCCACTCTGCGCTGGTGGGGAGAAGGTACTCCCTGACCCAGCTCTCACTGCACTGCTGCCTACAGCCCCTGCAGATCGATGATGACTTCTGTGGACAGGACTTCAACCAGCCTCTGGGGGGCACAGTCACCATCGAGGGCACACCATTGTTCGTGGACAAGGATGACGGCCTGACTGCCGTGGCCGCCTATGACTACCGGGGCCGCACCGTGGTGTTTGCTGGCACTCGGAGTGGTCGCATCCGCAAGGTCAGGCTCTGTGGGGTGAGGGGCAGGGGTGGACGGGAGTGCAAGCGCCACCCATGGCGGAGAACAGCCCTGACAGGAGAGGGACAGTAGCCTGGCTGTGTCAGAGAGGCAGGCCGGGCTCTGCGGACCCCTCCCTGTCCCCAGCTCCCGGCTGAGAGATCCGGTGTCTGCTGAGGCAGCGGTCTGCTTGCCCCCACCACCCTGCCCCGCACCAGGAGCAAGGGCAGAGGAAGGGCACCCCCCTCGGCCTGCCGGAGCTGGTGTAGAAGAGTCCGGTGACTGGAGGGACCCAGGGGCATCATGTGCTGGCCAGGATGGAGCTGGGTGCTGAGTGGGGGAGGGGAGGGTCCTGAGGCTATATGGGGAGAGGCATTGCTTATGGGTGTAGTCAGTCACAGAGAGGGCACAGGAGGCTGGAGGAAGAACCCCAAGGTGGATGGGGTGCTGGGGGACCTCTAAGGCTGCTGAGCAGGGACCTCAGAGACGAAATAACACCCAGACTGTGTGCTGACGCAGGTACCTGCCTGTTGGCCTGTCCTGCACCCATGGGTGGAGCTGGGCCTGTGGCCAGTGAGGCCCAGTCCCCACCCCTCTGCTCCTCGCTCTGACGGGGGAGCCTCCAGTCCCAGCTTCTCTGCGGTGACCCTGAAGGCCCATGTGGTCTTGGGGCCGCGCGAGCTGGCTGCTGACCGAGGCCTTGAGGCCGGCGTCCTGTGTTGCCAGCCCTGGTGGGAGGGCTGGGAGCAGCCAGCTGAGCCTGGGTGTCCTTCCTCAGCACGGTCTTCGTGCCAGACCCACCGTGAGTGTGTGTGGGTGAGCGTTGCCTGGTGGATTGCACTGGGTGACAGCAGGCGCAGTGGCAGCTGCCCTGTGCTCCCCATACAGGCGGCCCTGGCAGACCCCTGCCATCAGAGCCCAGTGCCCTCAGAGGTGCAAGACGTCGTCCTGAGCACCCGTTCTTCCCACCCCAGGAATGTCTGACTGGGTATGATGGTTGGCACTATGGCCTGGTGACACCGGAGCCCTCGGGTTGGGGAACTGGCCCCTCATTCTGTCAGTCGCTCTGCTGCTGAGTCGGATCCCCTTGGAGGAGCAGATTTGAGAGAAGATCTTGTGATGAACCATAGTCCGCACACATCCTGTGATGGTCTTTTCTACTGCAGTGTGTGCATATGGCCGAGCTGTGTCACCTCGATCTCTCAGCCTTTCTGAGCTCGACTTCCAGCTCTACCCCAGAGCTTGGGGGCCTCATAGTAGCCCCATGGCCTGTTCGGCAGATCAGGACACTGAGGCACGGAGCCGCCTTGACATGTGCTGAGGGTAGCTTCTCTCCCTTTCTGTCGGTCCTTGGAGACCCACAGGGTCTGCTGCCCTCTTCAGCTCCTGCCCTGGGTGACTGGCCTTGGCCCTCTCACAGCTCAGGCTGTGCTAGCGCACACCCTTCCTTGCCCTTGGACTGCCCCAGGCTCTGGCTGCTGTGGTGCCACTGAGGGGGTTCAGCTCTGGGCTGTGGTTCTCAGGCTGCCTTCGCGCCCATTGCCCTCACTGAGGCATGTCATGCCCATTGTGGATTGGCCTTGTTGCCTCCTCAGGTCCCAGCACTGGACTTATGGTCAGTGGACCCATGAAGGACACCTGACCTTGATGGCACAGGCCCGGGACCCGGCCTTGGGGCAGCAGCACTTCTATCTTGCTCATGCCCACAGGGACCAGGTCTTGCTGGCTACCCTGCTGGGCCTTGCAGAGCTCTGGTCCTTGCCCCAGAGCTGTCTGGTACCATGGGTGCTGCCTCGCTGCCTGTCTGTTCTGGTTGCAGGTAGGAGCTGGGCCCCAGGGACTCCATAGCTGACCACCGGACCCAGGAAAGCCTGCGGTGGGGCTGGCCGCTCCCTGCTTTCTGAGGCCTGTACCCACCCTGGTTCTGAAAGTGTCTCAGGAACTCCAGGGACTTGGCTGGCCTTGGGCCAGGGCCTGCCAAACGTGTTGTGTAAAATTGTAGGTGATTAATATAAGATCTGCCAACTTTAGCTGCTCAGGGCTGGTTTGAGGTGCCCTACCTCCCTCCTCCCCAGAGCCCTCAGGCCTCCCCCCTCCTTTCTGTGTGCCCCTCCTAGGACTGGCTGAGGGTGAAGCCCTGGCCTGGCTGTAGACTCCAGTGGAGCCTCCAATCTGGGTAGCCTAACTGGATTCCCTGGGGTGGACCTGGCACCCTGCTAGGGGCAGAGGCTAAGACAGGGAAAGTACCTTCTGAGGACAGGGAGAGGGGCCACCCCAGAGTCCACATGTGCATCCCAGGCCGTTCTGCAGAGGCCCAGCCTGGCCTGCGGGTGGCCGTACTAGGCGAGTGTTGGCCCGTTTGCCTGGGCATCCGGTTTTTCAGGAGACTCTGGATACTGTTTTGTACGAGATCACTGATTGTGCAGCATGGCATTGAACCTGTGCTGTGAGGACGAGATAGGGCTGGCCCTGGCATGCCTTCAGCCCCCAGCTTGTGGCCAGGGACCTGTGCCACAGCACTGTGCAGCCCAGGAAGGAGGCACGTTGGAGGCCTCAGAGTAGGACTTGAGGGTAGCACCGAACTGCCTTAGCCAGATGCTACCCTTCTGGGCCTCAGTTTCCCTGCCTGGCCTGCCCAGCTGCTCAGGAGCTAGCTGGGTGGTGGGGGACCCTCCAGGGCAGGTTCCCTGGTGTGCATAACCCAAACATGTCCCTGCCATGATCCCGGCACAAGGCAGTGGTCACAGAACTCCCTTACTGGTGTGTCCTGGCCGGGTGGCAGTCTTGTGCACGTAGCGTAGGCCACGGCTGGCTCCGCGGCGTCTGCTGCCACACCTGGCCAAGGCACCCCAGAGCAGCTGTGTCTCTGGAGGCTGAGGAGCCCCTTGGCACCAGTCACTTTGTCCCCAGAGCTCCAGGGCCACGGACTGTGGGGTGGGCACAGCTGCCTCTGCCTGGCCTCTTCCCTTTGCGACTCCCTGCTGAGTGCCTGCCGCTTGGGCTGTCACCAGCTGCCCCCCTCCTGCCTGGGGGCCTTGGGTCTCTGGAAGCTTCCTTTAGCCTTGGTGGTTAGTACACTCTCAGTTCTGCCACAGTTCGCCTGTGACACAGAAATCTGCACTGGGCAGGGTGTCACTCCAGGACACGCCAGCACCCACTCAGTCCCAGAGCCGTCCCGGCCCCGCCCATCCCCAGGGGCCTCCCGCCCTGCTGACCTCGTCCTGGGCTGTGGTGCTGGCCTTGGAACCTCTGGGGCTGAGTCATGCAGTGTATTTTGTTTGTCCTCTTTCGCTCAGCTTTGCGGGAGGCTTCCCTTCCCAAGCGTGTCCCCTGACCCACCCTGTCCATGCATCCATTTGCAAGCAGTACCTCCCAGAGGCCCCCGATTCCTGTGCACACATAGATTCTGGCCAGTGTAGAAACAAACTGGCCAGTTTCTTCCTGAGAGCTCAGTGGCCTGGTCGTCTTTTCATCTGATCCCCAGTCACAGCTGTCTCTTGCTGTCGTGTGGACTGGCTTGGGGCTTTTTCTGTTCTGCTGGGGGTCATAGGGGTATAGAGGGGACCTGCTCCCTGCTTCCTGTGTGTGGCGGTTTCCCCTGCTTGCTCAGGACTTCTTGTGTGTAGCGGTTTCTCAGCACCTTTGGGGTGTCCCTGAGAATTTCCTGGGGGGTGCAGAGTACCCACTCCGGTTCTCCTTGGTGTGGTCCACTCAGGACATGGGAGGAACTTCAGTCACCCGTGGGTGTAACTGGTGTTTTTGTGGCCGTTCATTGCAGAGCAGTGCCCCATGAGCGTGTGTGGCATTGCTGTGTAGGCCTCCACCAGCAATGTGTGAGGGGCCCTGAGGTGGGCACTCAGCATCCTAGTGAGAGGGCATTCCTGGCTCAGGCCCACAGCAGCCTTTTGTATCCTGCTCTGAACATGCCCACTGGGGTGGTCGCTTGGGAGGGTGTTCTGGGGACAGAGAACTGCAGGGCCATACTCAGAGGTGCCGTGGTGTGTACTGAGGACTGAACAGCATGGCAGGCCGGGCCTCAGCTGCTGGGGTCGCTGTCCCAGTGCTTGCAGGCCGCCCTGTGGTGTTTAGTGTGCAGGGGCAGCGTGTCCGTCGGGGCAGGAAGTGCCGGGGTGCCTGGGCCGCAGCCTGTGCAGAGCAGAGCGCTCTTGAGGTCAGCGTGGGCAGAGGTGGGGAAGCTGCAGAAGGCGGGTGGCAGGTGCAAGGCCAGGGACAGTGGCTGGTGGGTCTGGGACAGATTCCCCAGGCCAGGCAGCTCCACCTCCTCTGCATCTTCTGTGGGCTCAGGCCCAGGCAACCAGGGGGACCCCAGCACAACCTCAGGCCAGGTGGTCAGTGGTGTGATTGAGGCCCCGCGATGACTGGCCAGACCTCTGGCACCACATTGAGGCCTGGGTTTGGGGCCATCTCCAGGCAGGTCCTAGGCACCCACCCGTGCCCTCGGACCTATGAGCGGCTGTGTGCTCACAGCCCCGTGAGGTGGATGTCAGCAGATGAGGAACCCAAGGTTCAGGGCGGCCCTGTTTGCAGAGGGGTCACAGCTTGGGCAGGCTGGTGTCAGCCGGACCCAACCTTGCTGTCCCTCACCTGGTGAGGCTCTGATCACTGGTCCCTGCTGTCCCCTATGTGTCGGAGGTTGGAGGTGTGAAGGGTGGGATTCCACCCCCCACCCCCCGGCCCCACCAGGTGTGTCTGGTGTCTGGCCCAGTTGCAGCCATGAGCCCTCTTGCAAATCATGTTTTAATTACCCAATTACTGCCAGGAGGAAATCACTAATTGCTTTTCCAGTATCAGATTCCTCCTGGCCTTTGAGAATGTAGGGGACCAGGAAGGGGGCCAGAGCAGGGGCTATAGCATTTCTGGCCAGAGGTGGGGAAGTGGCCGGCAGGAGGTTAGGAGAGGTCCTCCTGGGTGAGCAGAGGGTGTCTCTGCACCCCAGGGGACTCCTCCACTCACAGCCCCTTCCTAGGAACACTCCAGCTGGGGATTTCTTGGTGGCTACATCTGAGGACGTGACACCCTCGCTGGCTTCTACCTGTTGCCAGCTCCTCCATTCTTCCTTAGCCCTGGGTGCCAGGAAAGGGCTTGGTGGGTGCCCTTGTCACCAGCAGGGAGGCAGGGTGCAGCTGCCGTCACAGGGTGGGCAGAGCAGAGCAAGCCTTCCCTCGCCGGGTCAGGGCCATGCAGGGCAGCCCCCTGCCTCCGGGCAGCTAAGGCGCGTGCCGGCCTTGGCACGCAGCCTGGATGGCTCAGACATCCTCCTCGGCCCCCGCCTGCCCTCAGCCTGGAGAATGGGCCCTTTGTTGCTCAGGGCTGGACGGACAGCTGACCTGGCCGGGCCATCAGCTGCCCGCCGCCTGCAGCAGTCGGCCACAGCCTCAGTGTGATGGGTGCAGGCAGCCGGCCGGGTAGCCCAGGGCTCAACCCCCACCGAGCTGCCTCCCGGCCCGACTGGGGCCTCAGGGAAAGCAGTCTGTGAGGGAAAGGGTCTGGGGCGCTTAGGTGGAGGGGGCCAGAGTCTCACCTTCTTGATCTCCAGAGGCCACCAGGGCCTGGCTCCTTGTCCTTAGAATCCAGGACATAGAGGGTCCTGGGTCTGAGAAGGCTCAAGTGAGGCTGGTGAGGGGACCTGTGTGCCCTGAGCTGGGGTAGGTGGCCGCCAGGGCCTGACAAAGCCCAGGGCTGCTGTAAGGGGGTTCAGTGTCTCCTGAGCCCTGTGAGGAAAACATGGGGAGCTGTTACAGTGAAGGGGCCCTTTGCCTAAGGGGTATGTGGGCACGTGGGCCCCGGGTGATTGGGGGCCATTGGTGAAAGTCCTGGTGTTTCTTAGGGAAAGGTTTGCACAGCAAGGAGATTACGGCAGGAAGTGGGGGGTACCTGGGATACCCTGGCTCAGCTGTCCCTTGATGGACCACCTCTGGGTGGGTGGCCTGGGCAGACAGCTGTGGACCAAGGCTAAGGGCATTGGCACATGGGCTCTGCTGTTATGCCAGCCACCCTGGCCCTATGCCTGCTCTGCTGCCTGTGTCGCCGCCCTCTGGGGTTGCCCTCTTGGCCAGGTGCTGGCTCCCTCCCACTCTGGGGCAGGCCCCGTTCCCTCTGGCACGACTCTGGGTCTGGGGCTCTGAGGTCCCTTGGCAGGTCCTGAGGATACCTCCATTTTCCTCCAGTTTGGAGGTCTAGAGAAGCTGGCTGGACTGCAGGACCTCCCAGCCTGAGATCCCTCGTTCTATGTCCTGTAGCATTATTCAGGGCTCCATCAGACCAGGCCTGTGCCGCCCTCTAGCTGGTGGCTGCTTCCCCAAGGTCCCTTCTCTGGGACCTGCCTGGGCATGAGGGGTGGGGGTGGCTTCTTTCTGGGCAGGTGGATAGACAGCTGGACATGCGTGCCCCAGCTGCAGCTGTTGGTGCCACCTGTCCTAGGCGGCTGAGTCGACATGCTGCCGGCGCAAGGGGGCAGGGCGCCTGGAGTCTGGGCCGGCCTGCCCTCTGTGCTGTGGAGCTGGTATGCCAACCCTGGGTGGGGAAGGAATGACAGGCTGGCCAGGCCAGGGCCAGATCCTCAGGGTCACCTGGCTACCTGCCGAGATCCCACTCAAGTTCCGTGAGAGCAGCCTCTAATGCAGCTCAGGTGTGGTCCAGTCAGGCTGTTGCAGTCTGTCCTGAGAGGTGTCTGGGGAGAGTGCTTGGGGTGGCCTGTGCCTGGTACAGGCCGTGTGAGCCTTCACAGGGTCCTGTGCAGGCTGAGGGCACAGGTCAGGGCCAGGGGTTGGGGAAGGTCTGGTATCATGCTTGGGGTCTTTGGGTTGGAGGCTGTGGGTCTGGCATCTGAAGTCCCCTGACCAACCCTTGCCCAAGCTGTGTCCCACATCCTGGTCTCCCTGGCAGCTCCCTGGCAATTGTCTCAGGCCCAGCTTCCTGGGCCTCCAATGCCTGTGGACGGGAAGGGACATCTTTCATTCAGGGGAACTGCAGTAGGGAGTTGCAGTGCACCCTGGGACATGTCTTAGCCAAGGGTGGACCCAGGCTGTATGGGTACAGACTGGCCCCTGCCCCACGAGGGCCTGGCTGGCACGACTGATCTGGCCCCACGAGCAGAACCGATGCTTGGATGCCAGCCGGGCAGGCAGCCTCCAGCCTTTGTGGTCAGTGATTTCTGCCCGGCCGTGCCCCTGCTCTGGCTGCATACTTGGCAGGCCTGGGCAGGCGTGGGTGGGTGAGCTGGGTGCTGGCCGAGGTGCATCCGCGTGCTCTGTAGGGTGCCAGGCTTCTGGGGTCCCACAGTGCGCCTCTGCCAAACCCTTTCTCTCTGCCTTTTTTTTCCAGAGGGTCAATGTTTGGGCAACCAGGAGCCCAGACCCTGAGCTTAGACCCTCAACGCGTCTGGTCCCAGCAGGGCCCGTCCTGACGCCTCCTCCTTTACCCAGCTCTTCCGGGTCTGGTTCAATTTAAGCCCAAGCCTGCTTGGTGGGGAGGCAGCTGAGCGGATGTGGGGGGTGGCCAGCAGGGCTCAGGAATGCGGCCCTCCCCCTCTCCTACAGCCAGCAGCCGCTTTGGCCCTGGGACACAGCGCCCCACCCTGGCTGGCCGCCCTCAGTCAGCCCTGTCAGTGCGGAGGCACAAAGAGGGGGTCCTGTGCCGTGATGGTGGTGGAGAAGCAGGCAGCCTAGGGGTTGAGGCCAGAGGCAAGGATGCCAGACAGGACATGGGCAGGAGCAAGCCGCGTCCCTATGTGGGCAGACGCACCCCATGAGTCCCAATTCTAGAAAGCCCCCTGGGTTTCTCTGTTAATTAAATACATTTGTTTGGTAAAAGCAACTAAAAATACTTGCAGCGTTGCAGGCTGCAGAGAAGAGCTGGCTAATTAACACTCGGTTTGTTTGGGATCTGGAATACATTTCCATGCCGATGAGATACCTTTCCTCTGCTGCCGCCTTCTGGCTGGGGCTGTCCCCACCCCTGGGACACTGGCCTCAGCCTCTGCCTCCTTACCTGAGGCCCCTGGGCTCTTCCATGATCGCTGCAGGCCCTGGGGAGGTTGGGGGCAGCCTCTGCCACACATGAAGCCGGCTTTGTTTTTGCAGGTCTTAAGGGTCCTGGGGCAGGGGCTGGGACCTCTGACTGGAAGGGGTGGGGCAGAAAGGCGGGAGCGCAGCCCTGCTCAGGGTCCTTCACTGCTGCAGATCCTGGTGGACCTCGCCAGCCCTGGTGGCCGCATGGCCCTGCCCTATGAGAGTGTGGTGGCCCAAGAGGGCAGCCCCATCCTGCGTGACCTGGTCCTCAGCCCTAACCACCAATACCTCTACGCCATGACGGAGAAGCAGGTGGGTGCTGTGGGTGTGTAGTTGGCACGTGTGCCCAGCGGGGTCTCCTAACCAGCGAGGATGCTGCTCTCGTGTGCAGTTGTGTGACTGGCAGAGAGCAGTCCCGGAGCCAGTGTGGGGAGCTTTTGACCCGTGGGCCTGGAGCTGGGCCTCTGGGGCTGTGGCCACACCTGGCGCTGACCTTCTTTGCAGGTTATCTAAGGTGGGCCCAGCCCTGGTCTTCAAGGCTGTGTGGCGCCTTCTTGTCTTCTGCACAAGCTGGTGGCCCTGTGGTGGGCAGAGGGGAAGGTCGCCCATTGGTCTGCCCTGGCTCATCTCTTCCATCCCTGAGTGTGGTGGTTCCCCTGACCCAGGGCAGTCTGTGGAGCCTCATGGCACCTGCCTGCCTCTGTCCTTTACTCCTGAGCCCCTTTGTCCTCAGGAAACCTCGGGGCTGGGACAGAGTCTTCAGGGGGACGTGGTAGCTGCCCCGTAGCTCCTCTGGTGGTTGCTCACCACTGCTGCCACCCCAACCCACATGATCTCTGGGGCTGGGCCACGGGGACTGACACCAGGAAGGGCTGAGCTGGGGCTGCCCAGTATGTGGGGTGCAGTGTGGGGCTGTAGGGCCTGATGCCTCGGCCCCCCAGGTGACACGGGTGCCGGTGGAGAGTTGCGTGCAGTACACGTCGTGCGAGCTGTGCCTGGGGTCCCGGGACCCCCACTGTGGCTGGTGTGTCCTGCATAGCATGTGAGTCTGGTGACGGGCAGGTGGCCAGGGTGGAATTTTGGTACCTCTTGAGGCCTGAGGTGACCTGTGCTGTCCTGGGGTCCTCTTTGTCCCCCTGGGCCTGCTGACCTGGGGTGGGAATGTCCCCTGTGGGGGCTGGGAGTGGAGTGACCCCTACCGGGCCTAAGTCCCCTTCGGGCCATAGCTGCTCGAGACAGGATGCATGTGAGCGGGCGGACGAGCCCCAGCGCTTCGCCTCCGACCTGCTGCAATGCGTCCAACTGACTGTGCAGCCACACAACGTGTCGGTCACCATGTCCCAGGTGCCGGTGAGTGTAGCCTCCTGGCCTATTGGGGCAGCAGGGCGGGTTGGCTGCAGACTCCTGCTCACCTGCCTCTGCCTGCGGTCCCAGCTCGTGCTGCAGGCCTGGAACGTGCCTGACCTCTCTGCTGGCGTCAATTGCTCCTTCGAGGACTTCACAGAGTCTGAGGGTGTCCTGGAAGATGGCCGCATCCACTGCCGCTCGCCCTCAGCACGGGAGGTGGCACCCATCACACGGGGCCAGGGTGAGTGCCCTCCTATGCCCCTCATCCTTGGAGAGGCTGGGGACAGTGGACATCAGTCCCTGCCAAGGTCACTTCCAAAGTTTGGTTCTCCCCTCCCGCTCTGGTTGGGATAGAGGAAGTGTTGTAGGTGCAGGGCCAGAGTGACAGTCTCAGGATGGCAGGCAGGGGCCACAGCCCAGAGAGTAGCAGGGGAGATGTGTGGCTCCTCTGGGGCTCACAGAGCGGGGTAGCCGCGTGCTCAGAGGCAGGGCAGAGCCCCAGCCTCCGCTGTGACCCATCTGCAGGCCCTCTGCAAACGTCCCACGTGACCCAGGTGGGCAGAGGCTGTGTAGTTTCCACTCCTCTGCTGCCCAGCCCAGGAAGGGGCAGACTTTTCCCCTGCCTGGGGTGGCCCTGGTGACACTGCCCGTGCTGCTTTGCAGGGGACCAGCGAGTGGTGAAGTTATACCTGAAGTCCAAGGAGACCGGGAAGAAGTTTGCGTCTGTGGATTTTGTCTTCTACAATTGCAGCGTTCACCAGTCGTGAGTGTCCCCTTGCACTGTGGGGCTTCCCACCTTCTCATCCCTGGGTCCTGGTCAGCTCTGCCCTTTGCTGCTGGTACAGGCAGGGAAGTGAGGCCGGCCCCACCAGGGCAGCCAGCCAGGCGGAGGGGGCAGCAGGGCAGGGTCCTGAAGGGGTAGCAGGGGAATGGGGGTTCCAAGGGGCCCTAGGCCAAGAGGGGATCCCTCAGCCCCGTCCTTAACCTGGACACAACAGTGGCATTTCAGTAACAGCGAAGCCCCTAATAGGCAGCAGAGTTTGGCCTTAGAGAGTAGGTACATGGTGTTTGGGTTGTGCTTTTGTCAACTGGTCCTGGAGGGACTTGTAGCTCTATGTGGAGCTCTGCTGGTGCCAGGCAGTGTTTCAGGTCTGGAGTACACACTACCTTGTGCCAGGCAGAGGGCAGAGGGCAGAGGGCTTCCTTGGGCAGTGTCTCTGGAGGGCAGCATGGCTAGCCGGTGGGGAGATATAGGAGAGAGGCCGAGGCTGCCAGTCTGTGTGCAGCTGCATGGGCAATGTCTGCCGTGGCCAGCTTGGCATGGCCCAGGACATGGCAGAATAGACACAGCTTTCTGCCTGGGCCCTGAGTGGATGCGGACCCAGCTCTGCCTAGTGCTGTGGGAGCTGCCTGCTGCTTGAATTGAGGCCTGAGTTCATGAAGTGGGGTTCAGAGGTCATCGAGGCTTTGAAGAGGAAAACTGTGCAGGGTGGGGGCAGGGAACCCAGGGTGGGCAGAGTGCCACATCTTCGGGTCTGGGGGTCATTCAGCCAGGAATAGCCTCGGTCCCATGGGATGACCGTGCACCCCTGGCCTCACCATCATGCCTCCCCCAGCTGCCTGTCCTGTGTCAATGGCTCCTTCCCCTGTCACTGGTGCAAATACCGCCATGTGTGCACACACAACGCTGCTGACTGCGCCTTTCTGGAGGGCCGCGTCAACGTGTCTGAGGTAAGGCCAGTGGTCCTACCCCACCTCTGTGTCACCCAGGTGCTGGCCGAGGGTTCAGCCACCCACTCTGTGGGTGTAGCCAGGGTGGGGCTGCAGGGCTCTGCTGCCAGGGTTGTGAGGCTCTGGACAGCCAGAGGCCAGGCTGGTGAGTTTGGAGGTCGCTGCTGACAGGCAGGACCTCCGGACGCGGAGATACTTGCTGGCCATAGCGCTGGTGTGTCAGGGGAGCCTGGAGTGTGCAGGGCTGCGCGGAGTGCAAGGCTTGGTGCCTCCTGCCCCTGGACCCCACTGCCCCTTGGCTCCCCATCTCCCCACACCACCCTCTGCACTTGGCCTGTCTGTCCCTGGTGCAGCATTGGCATCAGCAGACAAGATGGCAGTGAGGAAGCTGGGCCAGGGCATCCCGGGCTGGGAAGTGGTTGAGCCATGAGCAAGGTCCTGGGGATGTAGGCACTGCTGAGAGGGTACAGACGTCCCTACAGGTGTGGCTGCCAGGGTGGCACAGCGATCATGGGCGCAGGATTTCCTGCCAGTGGGTAGCTTTGGAGGCCGAGGCAGCCTAGTCCTCTCTGGCTTCCATCTCTGACCCCTCTCTCCAGTGTAGCTCCCGTGTAGGGTCCTGGCCGGATCCTCATGAGACGTTAGCTGGGGCAGGCAGCACGGAAATCTAGACCTTTCCTGAGTCTGTCCATGTACTGCTGGGGGCTCAGGAGTGTTGGGCAGGGATTCATCCCACAGCACCACTGCATCCCAGGTGTTTACATGGATGTTCCTAAAAAATGAAGCAAATGTACTCTTTTGGAAAGACGACCGTTCGTGACAAGAACCAGGTCCCCCTTCTCTCTGTTGGGTTCTGGGGGTCCTAAGGCTGACGTCCTCATTCACGGGCTCCGTGGCTGGCCTCCTAGCCCAAGACCCCCGGCTCCTCACTTACCCCTCATCCCACAGCCAGGAGAAGCCTCTGAGAACCCTTTCCTGCCTGCTCCCTGAGCAGGATGCCAAGGCTGGAGGTGTCCAGGAAGTGCCTGCATGCTGGCACCCAGCCTAGTGCTCCTGAGAGGTTGTGGATTTTCTTTAGTGATGCTTTCTTTTGGCCTTTTTGCATGGGCGATGTGGCTGCTGTTTCCTAGGACGGAAGGTTGATGAGGTACCTTCTGGGGTAGCCTTGCGGCCCTCCTGTGGTTTGTGCCCCTGGGGGTGATCCTGTAGTTTCCAGACAGGAGGTGGGTGCCATTCGCCTCCACCCATTTGAGGAGGTTCCCCCAGTGACAGGTCTAAGCCAGGTCATGAAGGCCACCAGCCACTCAGCCGGCTCCCACATGGGGGTCTAGGATCTGGATCTTCGGAGAGGACCTCAGGCCCTCAGGAGGGAGCCAGGCCATTGTGTGTGCTGCTGGTCTTTGTCCTTGCCTCCCTGGGGCCCTGTGGCCTTTTGTGTGCTGGGAGAGGCAGGAACCATCAGGTCCAGCTGAGTTGCTGCCAGCAGACCCAGGCAGTCACCCTGACTGTCCATCAGAGCAGGGCCTGCGGAGCAGGTGGCTCAGGCCTGACTCTGCCCAGTGGTCACCCTAGCCTATCCTGCCTGCGGCTGCTTCCCAAACTCTGGTGTGATGGGAGGTCACACCCGTAGAGGGTCAAAGAGATGATGCGGAAACGAGACCCAGACAAAGGGGCCCTGGGGCCTGGGCAGAACAGGCAGCAGACCACCCCGGGCTGCTCACTAGGGGTGTGAGGTGAGAAATTGTGATGGGGTGAGAAGTAACCCAGTGTGGCGTTAGGCTGCTCCAGGGGCTCACACTTGGAGCCCTCAAGGAATCTCAAAACCAGGCCTGGTGTGCACACCTATAATCCAGAGATTCAGGAGGCTGAGGCAGAAGGGTCACTCTGAGTTCAAGACCAACCTGGGCTACATAGTGAGACCCTATCTCAAAAAATGAATCTCAGAGGCTGAGTCTTAGTGCTCAGTCTTAGTGCAGTCATGAGTGCTCCTCTACGACCTGGGGAATGGTGGGTAGCTACGGTTTGTTGCATGCCAGTGCCCCCTACATGGGCTGCAGCCTGACTTGGGGCCTGTGGCTGGTGGGCACCGGCATTTCCCAGGCTCAGTGGAGCAGGGACAGCTTGCCCAGTGGGGCCCTTCCAACTCTGCCTCGTCTCCAGGCCTCCAGGGCCCTGGATATCTCTGCAGAGCTGGTGGGAGCCATGCCCACTGTGGGAGCCGTTGGGGCTTAGGGACTGCGGTCTGTTTTCAGCATCCCTATTTAAAGCCAGCACCGGGGCTCCTGTGGGGCGCCTCCTCTCGGGTGGCTGCCAGCCGAGCTGCAAGGGCGCCGGGCCATTGCATCAGTTATTGTTGCCGAAACACCAGCCCCCAGGGCCCGGCTGTTTTTCTGCTGGGCTCCAGCTATTTTTACCTGTTCCCCAGGCCCCAGCTGAGAGCTGGCAGCCACAGGGCCCCACTCCGGCTCCCCTGCCCCTGGCTCCCCTGCCCCAGGGGCTTGTGCAGCTGCAGGCCAGATGGGGTCCTGCAGTGTGGGGGTGCCTTGGTGCTCACCCCAAGCCTGTCACTCGCAGGATTGCCCCCAGATCCTGCCCTCCACCCAGATCTACGTGCCGGTGGGTGTGGTAAAGCCCATCACCCTGGCTGCCCGGAACCTGCCACAGCCGCAGTCAGGCCAGCGTGGGTACGAGTGCCTTTTCCACATTCCGGGCAGCCCTGCCCGCGTCACTGCCCTGCGCTTCAACAGCTCCAGCCTGCAGTGCCAGAACTCTTCGGTGAGTGGTGGGAGCCTGAAGCACAGTCCCTCAGGTGTGCCTCATCCTGCTGGCGAGTGGGCCTCGAGCACCCAAGTCAGCACCAGAGCCGCCAACTGCTGTCTTGTTCCGTGGTTGAGCACGGACACTTAATGGCCTTGTCTGCAGTGCACTAAGCAGCCAGAGAAGCTACTTTCGGCTTCACTCGAATGTGGTGACATCCCGAAAACCACTGCTGAGTTTGAGGAGTGTAGTGTTGGGGGTCTCTCCAGAAGCTTCCTTTGCTGGGTGAGGAGTGCAGGTCCAAGGCCCAGGCTCAGGTCCTGCTCTCTCCACTGGCTGGTCTCTGTATCCCCGTCTGCTCAGGATTTCAGGGCTCTGGTGCCCTCAGACCTGGACCCCAGAGGGGCCATGCTGAGGTCAGAAGCTCGGCTGTGACAGCCTCTTGCCAACGCTTCTGTCCTGGCACCCACCTGCATCTTCTGTGGCTCTGTCACCCGGTCCTCCACCCCCTCCTGTCTCCCTTCCCGTCCTGTCTTCCCAGTCCAGCATCATCTTGCCTTCCACCGTGTTGAAGGGAAAGGGGGTTTGATAGGACCCGATTGAATTCCTGCAGATAGAATAATGATGAATTGCCAGGCTGTCCCTTGGAGACATGGCCTCCTGCTTCCACCATAAGCATGGGACAGGGCTGAGGTCATCAGCTGTGGAACACCAGGCCCAGTGTCCCAGGAGGGGTGATTGCCTCGAGAGCAGCCTAGGGAGGGGCTGGGACAGCCAAGTGTGACAGGCCAGGCCCAGGGACACACAAGGGGGGCCTGGATGAGTTGCAGGGGAAGGTGGGAGTCCCATCTCCCAGCTGGGTTGAGGGGGCACCCCATGGCCGGGCCAGGGCTGATTGTGAGAAGCAGGGAATCCACGCCGCCAGGGCATCACATGTGGCTACTGGAGACAGGCTTCCTGGAGGCTGTGGGCCACAGAACCAGGAGGGAGACCCTGTGTGCCAGCCCGGGCAGAGCTGCTGGGGTGTTGTTGGGCATGTACCCCCTCAGCCAGCACCGACTCATGGGAGTCTGTTTGCAAGTGGTAAGGGGCGCGCAGACCCTAACCCTCCATGGTGGCTGGGAGGTGATGGCCAACCATCCTCCCCAGGCCTGACCACGGTGCCTACCACCCACAGTACTCCTACGAAGGCAATGACATCAGCGACCTGCCTGTGAACCTGTCGGTCGTGTGGAACGGCAACTTCATCATCGACAACCCTCAGAACATCCAGGGTGAGCACAAGGGGCTGGCCTTGCCCCGGGTTGGTGGTCGTGGGGTCCCGCTGACGAAGCCTCTCCCCACAGCCCACCTCTATAAGTGCCCTGCGCAGCGGGAGAGCTGTGGCCTCTGCCTCAAGGCTGACCCGCGCTTTGAGTGCGGCTGGTGCGTAGCTGAGCGCCGCTGTTCCCTGCGACACCACTGCCCGTATGATGCACCAGCTGCCTGGATGCACGCCCGCCACGGCAGCAGCCGCTGCACAGACCCCAAGATCCTCAAGGTAGGTCCAGCCTGCACCTACCTGTCACCCACCTGCCTGCCGCATGGCCTCCCCCAGCAGGATGCTGTCCGGTGCTGGCTCCCCAGCCTCTGTCTCCCCGTAGCTGTCACCAGAGACAGGACCCCGACAGGGAGGGACTCGGCTCACCATCACTGGCGAAAACCTGGGCCTGCGGTTTGAGGACGTGCGGCTGGGCGTGCGGGTGGGCAAGGTGCTCTGCAGCCCCGTGGAGAGCGAGTACATCAGCGCTGAGCAGTGAGTGCAGCCCAGGAAGGGGGGCGCGGCTTGGGTGGGGCTCCCCACAGCGGCTGAGTCCTGGCCAATGTCCACAGGATCGTCTGCGAGATTGGGGACGCCAGCTCAGTGCGGGCCCATGACGCCCTGGTGGAAGTGTGTGTGCGGGACTGCTCGCCCCACTACCGGGCCCTGTCACCCAAGCGCTTCACTTTTGTGGTAAGTCTTGCCCCTATGCCCGCTGTTCCTTGTTACTGGGACATGACCGCGAGTACTCTGACATCTTGAAGGGTGCATTGGTACCAGCTCGTCAGAGTCCTCTGAGTCTGGGCGCAGCTGGCAGTGGGAATAGTGTCCTAGCATTGCCCGAGTGGGATGTCCCTCGAACAAGTCCCTTTTCCTGCAGACACCCACCTTCTACCGTGTGAGCCCCTCCCGTGGGCCTCTGTCCGGGGGCACCTGGATTGGCATCGAGGGGAGCCACCTGAATGCAGGCAGTGACGTGGCCGTGTCCATCGGTGGCCGGCCTTGCTCCTTCTCCTGGTACGGGGCGCAGGTGGGAGTGGGGGTCGGGGCCCACTTGGCCTCTCCTGCTGGTTGAGGGCCAGGGCTGAGCGCCTGGTTCACATGTCTGTGTGCCCCCCTCCCGTTGCCTGGGAAACGGGATATGAAGAGTCTGGCTGGGGTGATCACTATGGAAACCCAGAGGCGGAGAAGGTTACCATGGGAACTGGGGCTACCTCCAGAGTGGGAAGAGGAGGGGAGAAAGGAGATAGCCGGCTTGGGGCGGGGCCTGGGCTGCCAGGGGCGGGCACAACCTGGCTGCCTCCTCCCTGGCCCTCACTGGAAGGGGACTCCCCTAGGAACAAAATAAGAAGAATTTTTAAAAAAAATGTTTAAGAGAGAAAACAGACATCTTAACAAAAGCCTTGAGGCTTGAAGTGGATAATTTTAGATTAGGGATGATAATTGAACGGCCCTTTAAATATTTTCCTGTGGTAATTACCCGTTATCAGACTAATCATCGGTGTTTGCAGCTGAAAGGGGCCTGGCGCCTACAGGGCCTCCTGGCTGTGGCAAAGGAGCTGAGGGGACAGGATGCAGGTGCATGTAGTGCCTGGCTGGTGCCCAGTGGAGGTGACCCTGCGACTGCCCAGCCCAGCCCAGATCGTCTCCTTGTGGCCCATGGCCATGAACATAGAGCCCGGTGTTCAGATTGAGGACCAAGGGAGGGTGCCGTGTTCCGAGAATGCAACAGGAGAGAAAGGTTGGGGCTTGGGCTCACTGGCCTCCTGAGAAAGGACAGGCTGTCTGCAGTGCCAGGTGGCTGCAGGTGGGCAGCTTGGAGCCAGGGAGGAGGCCAAGGCCAAGTAGCCATGGAACCTTGGAAAGGCTCACCTGGAAAGGGGCATGGCAGGGTTGCCTCATGCCTGTGTGGCCTTTGCATCCCTATTTGGGCACAAGGAAGCAGGCACAGGGCCAAGTCCCATATGCCAAGCAGGGTGGGCAGGGAACAGGAGGGATTAGCCTTGGTGCCAAGGGCAGGACCAGACAGTGTGGCCCATGGCCTCAGTGGTGCTGGCATGGCTGTGACCCCCTTGCCTACAGTCGTAGGTGTAGCTCACTTTGGGGAGCTGGGTGCCAGCTCACTGTGGAGGTACCCCACTGGGTCCCAGATGCCTCCTCACTGAGCCCTGGCTCCTCAGGAGGAACTCCCGGGAGATCCGGTGCCTGACACCTCCTGGGCAGAGCCCGGGCAGTGCGCCCATCTTCATTAACATCAACCGTGCCCAGCTTGCCAACCCTGATGTGAAATACAACTACACGGAGGACCCCACCATCCTAAAGATTGACCCAGAATGGAGCATCAACAGGTATGGGCAGCGCTGCCCCACCCTGCCCTGTCCCTACTGGCTGTGGCCTGTGGGTGGCTCCAGGGAAGGGTTCTGTCTGTCTGGGCTGTGTATCTGTGCGCTCCTGTGAGCTGGGCACAGAATGATGATTTCACATGTCTTCTAGTGGTGGGACCCTCCTCACTGTCACGGGCACCAATCTGGCCACTGTTCGCGAGCCCCGAATTCGAGCCAAGTATGGAGGTGTCGAGCGGGAAAATGTGAGTCTGCGCCAGCTCCTACTCACCCACCTTGCCATTCCCTGGGGCCCAAGCAGGCCCTCCCTGCTTGTGCTGGCCTGGGTGGTGCATGAAGCCCAAGGCTGAGCCTCCCTTGCGTCAGAGCTCACACGAGCACCTCAGGGATGCATCCACCATGCCAGGACCCCTTATCTGTGGTTCTGTGGGAGCACTGCCTGCCTCTGAAGCGCTGGCCCAGCACCCTCGCCTCTGTGTTCCCAGAGCTGCATGGTGTACAATGACACCACAATGGTTTGCCGGGCACCCTCTGTGGACAACCCCACGCGCACACCGCCGGAGCTGGGGGAGCGGCCAGACGAGCTGGGCTTCATCATGGACAATGTGCGCGCCCTGCTGGTGCTCAACTCCTCCACCTTCCTCTACTACCCTGACCCTGTACTGGAGCCGCTCAGCCCCACTGGCCTCCTGGAGCTAAAGCCCAGCTCCCCACTCATCCTCAAGGTTAGAGTCCTGCAGGGCAGACGGAGGGGCTGGTGTGGGGTGTGGGCCAGAGGAGCGGCTCTCAGCCCAGCCCTCCCACTCACAGGGCCGGAACCTCCTGCCACCTGCACCTGGCAACTCCCGGCTCAACTACACGGTGCTCATCGGCTCCACGCCGTGCATCCTCACTGTGTCGGAGACGCAGCTGCTGTGCGAGTCACCCAACCTCACTGGGCAGCACAAGGTCACGGTGAGTCCACCATCCTGCCCACCTGGCTGCCCACCGAGGACAGGGTCTGGAGGTGGACCCCAGACTCCAGAGCCCTTCTGACCCCATTCCTACCAGTTCAACCCCACCACTGACAGAACCCCAGGTGTGCCCCAGAGGTGCCTGTGACCTCCCCCGCCCACCCGCCAGGTCCCTGCGCAGTCCCTGCTTCTCTGGGTCCCAGCATTCCCACACTGCCAGCCATGCTAGGCCCGTGTTAGCAAGACATCACCCACAAGCAAGAGCCACTTGGGGGTTCAGGGACGTTGGCCTCCAGCACGGGCACAGGCTTCTTCTGAGCCCTCTGCACCCCCCACAGGTGCGGGCGGGCGGCTTTGAGTTCTCGCCAGGCATGCTGCAAGTGTACTCGGACAGCCTGCTCACACTGCCTGCCATCGTGGGCATCGGCGGGGGTGGGGGCCTGCTGCTGCTGGTCATCGTGGCCGTGCTCATTGCCTACAAGCGCAAGTCCCGGGACGCCGACCGTACCCTCAAGCGGCTGCAGCTCCAGATGGACAACCTGGAGTCCCGCGTGGCTCTCGAGTGCAAGGAAGGTCAGTCAAGAGGCGCACCAGGCCTGCTGGGCAGCTGGCGCTTCTGCAGCCTGGCTCATCTGCTGGCTTGTGGCCTGCAGTGCTGTGCCTCTGTCTCCTTGTCTGCTGGGTAGAAGCAGTGGCCATGCCACTTGTGGATGGGGTGGCTAGGGCAGCTTCTGTGGGGTGCTGGAGCATGCACACTCACACCAACACCAACCTTTGTCTTTGAGCTGACTATGCCGTGCTTCTAAGATGGGCTGCGTGTCCACTGCGACGCTTGGGTATGAGAGACGTTCATCTACTCCTGGATGAGAATGGGGCTTTTACGTGGGGCATACCAAGGCTTCCTCAGACCTGTGGCTCTCCCTGGACACGTGCTTGCCTTGGGTGGCACAGCCAGTGAGCCCAGTATCCCTGGGCCCCGTCCCTGAGCTACCCCTGATGGCTCTTCCTAACCTCCTTGGGCCTGAGTCCCTCAAAACCTTGTACAAGCAAGTTGGACCCCAGCGTCAGGTGGGATGTGGCCCAGGGTGGAGGGACCCCAAGCCTGCAGGGACCGTAGCTCTGCCGGCTGAGGACAGGAAGGCCAGGATGGGAACGCAGCTGGATAGAGGACTCTGTGGGGAGCAGTAGAACCACACATCCCTGTCCAGCATGTCCCAGAGAAGCCCGTGTGCTCACAGTGGAACATTGACCCCACACAGCGCAGATGGCACCTGCGCACTATGGGCTGTGGTGTGATGACTGGGCTGCGTAGCGCCTCTTGCCAGGTGCTGAGGCAGAGCCCATGGGCCCTGTGTCCTCAGACAGAGGCCCTGAGCTGCAGCAGCACCTAGAGGTGCGGCTGGCTCCTGCAGCAGACAGCAGGGAGCTGGGCTGATGAGCTCCACATACCCCATGTGGGGCCCTGGTCTGCTGTGAGCCTCCCAGAGCCACCGCAGAGGAGTCACAATGGTTATGGGAGAGAGTGAAGCATCTTGGTTACGTGACGTTTATGAGACATCACCAGGTGCTGTGGAGGACATACACACATATTCACTCAGACTCCTACAGCTCTGGGGTGACACTGGGCTGGGACTAATGGCCCTCAGCAGCCTTCGAGTGAGCGGGACACTGACAGAACGTCCAGTCATCGAGAGGAGAAGTTGACACAGGGTCTCGCGTGTAACCCAGGTTGCTGCTAAACTCACTGTGTACCTTGGACTGGCCCTGATCCCATGATAACCCTCCTGCCTCAGCCACTTGGTGCTGGTATTACGGGCAGTGCCCCCATGCCCAGTGAAACCAGGCTAGTCCTAGGAGCCCCCGAGAGCCACATGGCTCCTGGTGGGAGAGGCAGGCAGATCTGTGGGAAGGGTGCAGGCATGTGGGGCTGGCTGAAAGGCGGGGCCTGCATTCCCTCGGGTCCCATGGAGGATGAGTGTCCACAGAGGCTGCCCTGGGGCTGGCAGGTGGGATCAGCAGACGCCTGGCAGGCAGTGGTGCCAGGAGATGAAGGCCCGGCTCCTAATTAAAGCCCTACTGTTCCTGGAGCCGCCTACTTTTCTGGCTCCGGATCAGATAGGCATCCCCAGGCCACTGCACAGCTCACAGCTCTGGAATGCCACACCGGCTGCGGGCCTGCCCACCTTTGTTCCCAAGAGCAGAGCTGGCAAGGCACAGGGTGGCTGTGTGGAGGGGCCAGGGAGGTGTCAGTGTGGGTGGCTGGGATCCTGGGGTCGTCCTGAAGGTATCCACCACCCCCCACCTGGGGTATCTGCCCCCCACCACCTGGTCATTAGCCTTTCCCATTCCTGTCGTAGTGTAAAGCCTGGCACCCCATGGCTGCCCCCCTTCAGGGATCAGAGAGATGAAAGGCCTCACCTGGGCAGCCCTGCTGCTGCTCTGCTCGTTTCCGTTAACCCCATGACTGCCCAGCAAGACAGAGGACTTTCGTCCTCTTCTGACTGGAGAAAGTGAGGCACAAGGAGGCGCATGGCAGACCCTGGCCCTGATGGTGGGAGAGGGCAGGGTGTCCTGACTCCTTGATGGGCCATAGCCTTCGCAGAGCTGCAGACAGACATCCACGAGCTGACCAACGACCTGGACGGCGCGGGTATCCCATTCCTTGACTACCGGACTTATGCCATGCGGGTGCTCTTCCCCGGGATCGAGGACCACCCTGTGCTCAAGGAGATGGAGGTGGGCGCACTGGCCTCGGCCTGGGCTTGGAGGGCCCCGGCTGAGCTGTTGAGGTGCAGGGGACCTCACCTGTGGGGTGTCCTGAGACCCAAGGCTGGGGCAGGGCCTGCCTGGCACAGTTCCTATCCATTACAGTCCTCCTACAGCCCCGGCCTGCTGCTGCTGGTTGCCGGGGCCCTGTGAGGTTGCAGATGTGGCTTTGCTGGCAAGCTCACTGCCCTGTGGTGGGCAGTGCTGGCCTGCCCACATGCAGATACAGCCCTCAGTGCTGTATCTGAGGTGGGCACTGCTGGCCCTGAGCACAGAAAGTGGCCCCAGCCCCTGGGCCTGCGCTGGGCCAGGAGCACCTCCTCTGTGCTCTAACTTCTTCCCCACGTACTGGGGTCCACACCCACCCCGTCTCCTCTATGGGCTTCATTCCCCACCCCAGGACTTGGAGGAGTTTCTCTGTAGAATGTTGCCATGAGGGCAGTGAGGCTGAGAACACATCCTGGTGACCTGGGGGCAGGACACCCACCTGCCACATCTCTGTGGCAGCAGGGCCTGAGCAGGCATGTGCTCACCCAGGTGCAGGCCAACGTGGAGAAGTCACTGACACTGTTCGGGCAGCTACTGACCAAGAAGCACTTCCTGCTGACCTTCATCCGCACACTGGAAGCCCAGCGCAGCTTCTCCATGCGCGACCGTGGCAACGTGGCCTCCCTCATCATGACGGCCCTGCAGGGCGAGATGGAGTACGCCACGGGCGTGCTCAAACAGCTGCTATCCGACCTCATCGAGAAGAACCTGGAGAGCAAGAACCACCCCAAGCTACTGCTGCGCCGGTGAGCCCAACATGGGCCAAGGAGCGGGCCTGGGGGTTGAGGTGGGCGAGGCAGTTGGGCCTGCGGACAGTGGGACGACGCTGCCTGCCTGTGGCACACTGTTCTGTCTCCTTTAGGACCGAGTCGGTAGCTGAGAAGATGCTGACCAACTGGTTCACCTTCCTCCTGTACAAGTTCCTCAAGGTAGGCCAGGCTGGGGGAGCAGAGTGCCCAAGGCTGGGTCAGATGACAGAGGACACAGGAGGGGAGGCTGGGGGGAAAGCAGAGCAGGGCACCGAGGGAAGAGCTGAGGAAATGGTCACAGAGGGGGAGCAGCCCAGGCAGGAGCTCCCCAGGACACACGACACCACCACTGTTACAACCACCATCACTACACACACATGCACGTGCACACACACACACACGCACGTCCTTTCCACCCAGCTGCCATCACACACACACACACACACGTGCATGTCCTTCCTACCCAGCCGCCCCCCCCACACCCACCCACCCTTCCCCACCCAGCTCTTACCTAGCCATAGAGAGTGTAAAGCCAGTGGCTGAGTTGGGCTTTGAGCACAGGTGCCAGCCCCAGCAGAGGCAGGGCCTGAGCAGGGGCTTCAGGCTCTGGGCTGATAGACCTGGAGATCCCAGTCCACGTCGGGCTTCCCTGCACCCCAACTGCTGGGTGCCGGCTGTCCTCAGAGGGAGGCTGTCACCCAGGTGGATGGAGGCTCTATTTGGATTGGAATTGCACACTACATTTTGGGACACAGATTCTGGCTTCTAATCCGGAAGGCATGGCAGAGGGGTCTGCTGCCAAGCATGGCCATGGTCAGAGTAGCACATGCCTCTCCTATCCTCCAGGGCCTCTGTTCAGACTGCGAGGTGCAGGTGACAGGCAGTGTAGCCTAGTGGTGAGGGATAGGTGCTGGTGACTGCCCGAGTCCAGCATCCTGCCTCTCCATCTCTGGGTCCTCCATCCTGCTCACTCCAGGTGGTAAGCGGAGAGGGGCATCATGGGCTCTGGAAAGGTGACATGCAGATGTGTGTATGTAGCGGTCCTTGGGATGCTTTGGGTTCCCAGGAGGTGGTGCTGCTGTTCCCGTGCGGAGCTGGTCAGGTGGCTCACAGGTGGGTGCTCCCTGTCGTTGCGCACTGGCCCATGAAGGGGTGACTCACCCTCTGCTCACGTGTTTGGGCTCTGTAAGCCCAAGGAGCAGTACATGGTGCAGCTGATCGAGTGGAGCCAGATTTCTGCTGACCCCAAGTCCACACTTGGAAGGATGTGGGTGCAGCACAGCACAGCCAGCCCGAGGCCCCTGTCTCAGAGGATTCTGTCACCTGCCAGGCCTTGGGCTGGGGCTCTGACCTCAGGAAAGTGAGCTGACTCCCACCCAGGAAGCCCCGGAGCCTGGCCTGGGCCTGCTCCCGCCACACCTCCACCCTCTGCCCTAGCACAGACTTCTCTTTAAAGGGAGGCCAGTCTTGGAGCAGCTCCTGGCTCCCAAGGACTTTGAGCTGGAAGTGCAGGCATCTCTCACGTGCGCACCTCTCACATTCAGGATGGTTCACGCACTGACTGTCTCTGCCCAGCCCACTATGGGCTGGCTTGAGAGTTGGAGTTTTAGCCTGTTGAAAACAGGAAATGCGGGCAGTAGTAGCTGTATCCAGGGGTTGGAAGTGCAATCCTTCCTGGCTAGTGATGTGGCTGCCCATGAGGCTGTGTAGGCAGGGGGTTGCAGTCCACAGCCACGATGTTGCAAGGGCCAAAGCGTTGTGCTAACTGTCACTTAGTAGAGTGGTACGTGGCTCTTTTGTGTGTATGTGTGTGTGTGTGTGCACGCGCGCGTGTGCGTGCGGTACCGGACATCGAACGCGGTCCTTTTTTTAATCTGGAGACAGTGCATCAGTAAGTGGCTAGGCCTTTCCAGGTGTGCACCACCAACCTGGGCTCCATCTAACAAAAAGCGTTTTTATAATGATAAAATACACCTGAAATGAACCGGCTTCGCCATTTTTAACTACACAGTTCTCTGGTGTCATCTCTGACACCATGTGACCATTTCCATCATCCATCTGCAGAATCATTTCCTGACACTGAATCCGTCCACACCAAACCCTGGCTTCTCCCAGCACCCCCTTCTGCTCCCCACCTACCTTCTGCTTTTCTCTGGGGACCCCAGGTGGGAGCATCCCAGGTGAGTCTCCTGTGACTGGTGGAGATCTCTCAGCTCAGTGGAAGCTGCCCCCCAAGCCACTTACCAGAGTGCGGCCCTCATGGCAGTGCCCCCACCGGTGCCCGTGACCCACTGTCGCCTCGCCTGCAGCCTGTGGAAGACAGTAGGAATTAATGACATACAGGTTTTAGTCCTGCGCTAGGCACCACCCCCCACACACTGTGCACCACTGTCCCCGAGCTGCTGCCCCCCTGACCGGGTAGAGGACTCACAGTGTCACCTGCCGCAGCTCAGGTGACCTGTTTCACCAAACACAAGCATAAGGTGTGTCCTCTGGAGGGTGTGAGGTGTGTCCTTCAAGTGCAGCTTCCTGATGTGACCAGGAGACAGGGAAGGGAGCCTCCGCCGAGGTTGCTGAGATGTAGTCAGGGCAAGTCTTCTGTCCTCGAAATCAGGAAGGAGGATGAATTCACTCTGTGTTTGCAGAATTAGAGCTGCACGCAGATGGAGCTGTCAGGTGGGAGAGGCGCTGCACTGGCGCATGGCCTGACCAGAGCGCTCTGCTGTGCTACAGCGACTCGGCAAGGTACCCTGAGCAGGCAGCACTGCGCCACTCGCCACACACCCGGCAGGGTGCTTACACTGGTGCAGGACTGGACTGGAGGGAAATGTGGGGCCGGGGCATGGTGCCCTGCGTGGGCTCAGGCAGGCGTCGCTGGGGATCTGGGAATGTGTCTCCCTGGAATGTTTATGCTAATATCATGCAGGTGTAGGTACTGTCTGCCTCAAAGAAAAACAGCAAGAGATTCAAGAAATGGGTGGATGGGGGAGGGGTGTAAAGGAAGTAAGGTGTGTTCTGTACATGGACTGACTCCACGGGGTGTGTGTTTGTGTACTAATAAAACTTTTAAAAAGGAAGGAAATTGAGGCTGTGACATAAATGAACTGTGAGGTCATGTATTATTTTTAAACAACTCAAGTCTGCATTCCTTGCTGTCCTTAGAAACAGCTTCACTTAGAGTGGTGATCAGCAGTGACTGCCTAGCACAGCTCCCCTCGAGGTACGGGTACAGGGTGACGCCCGCCCTGGACTGCAGGTGATCATCTCTGCGGTGTGCATCCTCAGTCAGGTTTCTGAACTAAAGCTAGAGTGTGTGTGCATGTGTGTATTAAAGTAGAGTCTCACAGTGTTGCCGTACTAGTCTCAAACTCCCTGGCTTAAGAGATGCTCCTGCCCTAGCCTCCCAAGCAGCTGGGGAGGTGTACAGGCTGGGGGAGGAGTTGCTGAGATCTGCCGCCTGAATGACTTCATGAAGCCAAGTCTCCACTGTCAGCCTGAGTTTTAACGTCGAGGAGCCCTGGCCTCGACGTCGAGCTCCTCCCCTTGGGGTTTTCTCTGGCATCCCACACTGCTTGCTTCTTTCCTGTCCACCCCTGGGGCACAGCGTCAGACCCGTTTGCAGGGGGCGACGCAGATGTTTGTCACATAACATTCCAAGGTGTAGATGGTGTGTTGTCGATTTCCCTGTCGCACGGGGATGGCGTTGGGAGAGTGGCTCCTTGCCTTTGGTGACCAGCACCCTGGTGGCGTCTGATGCAGTGATCTTGGCTAGTGTGTGTGACCTGGGCTTCTGGGAGAACGATGCAGGGTTGGCACACTCGTGCTGCCTGGTCCTGTAGAAAGTGCGCCCTGACCAGGTCCCAGGCTTGCCCAGCCTGTGCTGCCCTGTTTTGCCAGCTTCTTTCACCTTTGCCAGTTTGATAAGTGTGTGGATAGTTGATTGCTTTAGTTGGCATTTCTTTTAGCAAGGTGAGCATCCTTCCATGTGCTTAATCAGCCACTTTGGTTTTCTCTTTGAGACAAAGTTTGCAAACTTTTCTTACCCTTTGCACATTTTTCTAAGGTTACTTCTCTAATACAGCAGTTTTTTAAAAAACACCCAGTTCCTATGATAGGCAAGAAATAGTTTATACTCATATATGGTGCAACATAGGGATCTGTCTTGCTTTTCTCACCAAACACAGAAGCATTTCCCCTACCAGCATTTATTGAAACAGTCTTACTTAGATTGTCTTATTATATGAAAAGTGACATTTTAATATTTTTATTTATTTTTTTGTGGTATTGGAGATTGAATCCAGGGCTTTTCACTGAATTCCATCTTCATCTCTCCCCTTTGCCTTCATTTTGCTTTTTAAATTTTGAAACAAGGTCTCATTAAATTGCCCAGGTAGAACTTGAACTTGCATTCCTGCTGCCTCAGCCTCCCGAACTGCAGGGGTTACGGGTGTACATCACCACTGACAGCTGAAGTGGGGCTTTTCCTAGGCAGTTTCTGCATATTTATAGCTAGAGCGTAGAGGAGTCTGAGTTCCTCCTCCTTCCTCTCACTGTTTGGGAAACTGAGGCCCAGGGTGAGGAGGTAAGTCTTCAGAGACCTCAGGTTCTGGGACTCCCTTGTCCCTGGCCTCTTAGGAACCTCTGGTGGCCCTACAGGCTACACCCTGGGTCCCCAGGGGGGAGCCTGGCTCAGCCTAACCCTTTCCTGAGAAACTTTGGCTTTTAAAGGAAGAGTACTGAGGTCAAATGGACCTGGGTTTGAATCCTGAATTCATCTACACTGTCACCTTGGGTTGATTCCCTCTGTTGACTTCCCAATGCACTATTTTCACCTTCTCAGAGTCCAGGCCTGGGAATCCTCTTGTCCCTGGTCTGCTGCGTCAGATGGCATTTCCAGGAAGTGCTGTGTGGATGGCTGTGTCCGGACCGCTTCCCTCCCCTCCCCCATCCCAGCTGACTTAATGAAGCCAAGTTTGCAAATGGAACATAATTTCAGAGACAGGCGTGTTGTTGGAAGGTCTCGGGATGATCTGTGCTTGCGGCCGTTCCTTAGCAGCTGTCTCTTTAATTACCACAGATGCTAACGAGGTGCCCGGAGCAGCTGGTTACAGGGCCAGAGCTGCCCATCTGCCAGGCCTGGGTGGGAGGTGGGCACTCACCTGCCATGGACAAGGCAGGCGGAGGAGTCAGTGGTCGGCAGCCCCTGTGGGCTGCAGGACTGGGCCAGGTGCTGCCCGCTGGCCCTTTGTATTTCGCTGTGCCATCGTGAACCTCTCGTCTTTTCTGGAGCCTCGCCTGCCCCTTGCTGGTGCTGGTCTCTGCACTTGTGGCTGATCCCAAGGGCCTGGCCCTCAGGCAGCGGCGTGAGGGACCACCGGTCCAGAAGGGCCTTGGGCCCAGGAGGAGTCCTGGCCACAGGACAGTGGTCATAGGCCCTGAGGGAGGAACAGGACGTGGCCCTCTCAGCAATGTGTAGAGTCCAAGGGCTCAGGTCAGGGCAGAGCCAGGGCAGACCTCACCGAGGGCTCAGGCCCCTGCCATTCTTGAGGCCTGGGCTCTGGACTGTTGGTGCTTCCTGCTGTCCCCAGGGTCGGGGCCTTGCCCACTGAGCACGCTGAAAGTGTGCTCCAGCCCAAGGAGTCTTCGGATACATGAGCCCTTCACTCCCACCTGGTCGTAGGTGTCCTCTCCACGCTCCCATGGCTCCTGGCTATGGCTTATTTGTGTTCTCACTTCTACATTGTTGGACGGTACCTCTGTGGGCATCTCTTCCCACTTACTCTGCCTTGAGCCTTAGCACAGGGACATGCTTGCCTCCTCTGAGGAGCTGACATGAATCGCTGTCCCTCCTCACTGGCGCCCGGGGTTCTGACCACGCCTCACCCCCATCCCCACAGGAGTGCGCTGGGGAGCCGCTCTTCATGCTGTACTGCGCCATCAAGCAGCAGATGGAGAAGGGCCCCATTGACGCCATCACGGGCGAGGCGCGCTACTCCCTGAGCGAGGACAAGCTCATCCGGCAGCAGATCGACTACAAGACGCTGGTGAGCATGGTGGGCCCTCATGTCCTGGTCCCACCCCCTCGCCTTCTCCCGGCCAGCAAGGCAGAGAGCTGGTGCTGATGCAACCTCCCCCTGCAGACCCTGAACTGTGTGAACCCTGAGAATGAGAATGCGCCCGAGGTGCCAGTGAAGGGACTGAACTGCGACACCGTGACGCAGGTCAAGGAAAAGCTGCTGGACGCCGTGTACAAGGGGGTTCCCTACTCCCAGCGGCCCAAGGCTGGGGACATGGACCTGGGTGAGCGGAGGGACCCCAGCAGGGCTGAGGTCCTCAGCAGAGTGCCCCATGTGTGCTGGGGTACGGGGGTTGTGTCGGGGGCACAGGGCTCAACTTGGTGGGAACAAGGTGGCTTCTCATGGCCTGATGCTCTGGGCTGTGGCAGCTGTTGGGGAAGGGACTACAGGGCTGAGGCTGTGAGGTGGGGAGTCTGGGACCAGCTGGCCATGGAGAACTCGAGGGAGGGTGTGGCAGAGGGCAGGGCCCTGGGATCCTGGAGTTGGGGCTACCCCTAGGCCTGAGCCAGTGCTGAGGCCACTCAATGCCCAAGGGAGCCTGACTGTTCAAGGTCTTCACTAGTGTCCCCAGAGCCCCCACCTTCTGCAGGGCTGAATGAGGGTGATGGTTAGAAGAGAGCGAGGCCCTGCGGCCCTGCCCTCAGTGTCCTGGTCCACACAGAATGGCGCCAGGGCCGCATGGCGCGCATCATCCTGCAGGATGAGGATGTCACCACCAAGATTGACAACGACTGGAAGAGGCTGAACACACTGGCCCACTACCAGGTGACCATTCCAGCGGGAGCCCAGGCGTCCCCTCCATCAGGCACTGCAGCATCCATGATGCCAGTGTCAGAACCATCAGCAAGAAGATAGTGCCAGCCTAGGGTTGACAGCAGAAGCCCTGGGTGTGCCGTCCCGGCCACTCTGGGCACTGTTCTGGCAGCCTGTTTCAGGGTGACCCACCCCCGGCTTGGGGCAGTGGTATTGCTCAGGCCTCAGGGACAGTGGCAGGGCCTCTCCATGGCATCCTGTGGAGTCACTGTGTCCCTGCTCTCTGCCCACAGGTGACAGATGGGTCATCAGTGGCACTGGTGCCCAAGCAGACATCCGCCTACAACATTTCCAACTCCTCCACCTTTACCAAGTCCCTCAGCAGATACGGTGAGGGCCAGGCCAGGGCAGGAGCAGCCCTGGGCCTGGGCAGATATCCAGACTCAGAGACATGGTCACAGCCTACCCTTGCATTCTGAAGGCATGCCACTCCCTATGCCGCGTGTCCACCCTGCAGTGCTGCCTCCCGGCCTCCTCAGCTATCCCCAGTAGCCCAGGGAGGAGGGTCCGAATCCCCAGGGTTCAGATGAGGCAGGGCGGGGGCAGCTGTGTGTGGGGGGATACAGGGTGCCCACTGACAGGCCCGGGTTCTGCAGAGAGTATGCTACGTACAGCCAGCAGCCCTGACAGCCTGCGCTCGCGCACGCCCATGATCACGCCCGACCTGGAGAGTGGCACCAAGCTGTGGCACCTGGTGAAGAACCACGACCACCTGGACCAACGTGAGGGCGACCGTGGTAGCAAAATGGTCTCTGAGATCTACCTGACCCGGCTGCTGGCTACCAAGGTAGGTGGCAGCCATATGTGGATGCTGAGGCCCCATCTGAGTGTGCCACGCTGGGAGCAGGCCCCACTCAGGTACCGCGGGCATGCTGCTGCCTGGTGGAGCCCTGGAACCTTGTACCCTTGCCCACCCTTAGGGCACGCTGCAGAAGTTTGTGGACGACTTGTTTGAGACCATCTTTAGCACAGCACACCGGGGCTCAGCCCTGCCGCTGGCCATAAAGTACATGTTTGACTTCCTGGACGAGCAGGCCGACAAGCACCAGATCCACGATGCCGATGTGCGCCATACCTGGAAGAGCAACTGGTAAGGGGCGGCATGACATATGCAACGTGGGTAGCTGTGGGAGCCGGGGAGGAGCTGAGCTGCTGCAGGGCCATAGCTGGTCGTTCCCACCTGGGCTTAGGCACGTCCTGTGCTCCAGCTGAGCAGACTCCCTCGGGAAGTGAAGCTGCATGCCTGTGCAGGGGCAGCCGTGTGACAGACGCGGCCCAGCGGGGTGGTGGTGAGGACAAAGGCCATGCTTGCAGTGCTCACCAATGTGTGGTGCTTGCGCCTTGAGCCAAGGGTGACGCAGAGACTACCTTTGTTGCCAGGACCCAGTATCTGACCCCACAGTTTAGCAGGGTAAAGATTCATTCCAGCTGTTTGGGGAGGTTTCAGCCCTTGGCAGGGTTGGCTAGCTCTAAGGTAAAGAAGAATGGTTGGTCTGGCGGAGGTGAGCTGCTCACAGTATGGCGGGCAGGAAGCAGAGTGAAGGGAGGAGCTGGGGAGGGTAGTGAACCCTTCCAGGCCACGCCCCATGACTACCTCTTCTGGCCAGACCCCACCTCCTGACAACAAGTCAGCTTTTAGCTCCCTGTAATCCATCCACCTCCTAAAAGCCTACGGGCACATGAGGCTCTTGAAGGACATCTGGATATAAACAGCAATACTGTATCACTTGCCAAGGCCACAGGGTACTATGTGTGTCCACACAGGACCCTGGGCTAGACTGTGCACCTAGGAGAGGCAGCAAGGCTTTGCAAGGCTGGGCCCATGTCAGGCGAGGTGCCCAAGGCCTCATGTGGCTTCTTTGCAGAGTGCCTGCCATGCTCAGTGCCCTGGCTTTGGCCACTGGTGCACCTTGGGGGCCAGCCCTAGCCCCACAGATCCAGGTACCTTTATGGTTTATGGCAGTTGCCATAAACAAAGCCCCTCTGTGCACATCTGAGGCCTGTGGAAGAACTGTGTGAATACTGTCTCAGTAGAAGGTGGCGCTGCTTATCTCCACAGGAGCCCCACGTCCCCAACCCGGCCAGTAGCCACGTCCCATCTCCCTAGCCCAGGCTCTGGGTAGCCCTTGCACATCCTATTGGGAGCCCTGGCTTCTCCTTCACTGTTCCCAGGACTTGGGTGGGATGCTTCCCAAACCTGCCCCCTCCCCAGGGCACCCAAGTGACAGGGCAGAGCTGGTGAGCAGCACCCATTCAGTCACCCCAGTTGGGAGAGCTCTGCTCACAGAGGGTTCTGGTCCACATTGTCCAGGGCAGCAGCCATCAGCCACATGGCTGCAGAGCATTGATAACGTGTGTATGTGTGACCAGGAGCCTCCTCTCTCAGCTTCATTTGGTGGTCTGTAGTGCGTCCCACAGTGGTGTGTACTCAGGGCTGTGAGCTCCGGTGTCCCTGGGCCAGGACTAAACTGTGGGTCCCTGCCCAGCATGCAAGCTGGGGACAGTGCCAGTGTGCCAGGCCCTGGTCTGGGCATCCTGCTGCCTCCCCAAGCATGGGAGTGGAGCTGTGTGAGAGGCGCAGGCAGCATCTGTCAGATGGTGCTGCACTCTTCCTGGAAGCCAGCAGCCGGGCCCAAGGTCCCAGCTGACACCCTGGCTCCGCGCATTCGCAGCCTGCCTCTGCGCTTCTGGGTGAATGTGATCAAGAACCCGCAGTTCGTGTTTGACATCCACAAGAACAGCATCACGGACGCCTGCCTGTCAGTGGTGGCCCAGACTTTCATGGACTCGTGCTCCACGTCGGAGCACAAGCTGGGCAAGGACTCACCCTCCAACAAGCTGCTCTATGCCAAGGACATCCCCAACTACAAGAGCTGGGTGGAGAGGTACAGGTGGTGGATGTGGGAGGAGGGCCTGGGGCATGGGGGTGGGGCCCTCACCGCTTCTGGCCGCCCACAGGTACTACGCCGACATCGCCAAGATGCCTGCCATCAGTGACCAGGACATGAGTGCCTACCTGGCCGAGCAGTCCCGGCTGCACCTGAGCCAGTTCAACAGCATGAGCGCCCTGCATGAGATCTACTCCTACATCACCAAGTACAAGGATGAGGTGAGCCACGTGTGGGCAGATCGGCTGCCTCTGCTAGGCCAGTGGCGACAGTGAGGAAGAGGGGTGAGGGGTGGCCGTGCTCCCATAGCCAGCAGGACCTGTGATGGCTCACAAGGCTGCAGCTGGGACATCTCCAGGGTGGCTTCTGCCAGCTCGAGGAGGCTGTGGAGCTTATTTCTGCTCAGAGCACAACTGACTCTTGGGCCACATTTAGGGACCATAGAGCCATGGGCCACAGACAGGGCAGGTGCAGCTGGTGCCACATCACCAAGGCCAGAGTGGCTGGGTGGCTCTCTGCAGGAGGCCCTGGGGCTGCCGGGCTGTCCTGGGGAGGGAGCCGTTTCTGGGGCATGTGGCCCACTTCCCGAGCCAGACGGGCCCTGGAGGTTCAAGAGCAGGGCCGGGCCTGCCTGCTGTGTTCAGAGCCAGAGAGGCCAGGTACCTTCTGTGTGGCCCAGGTGAACGGACAGGCAGCTGACTGGAGGTGGGGGCCCCGCAGGGGATGCGGGTCTCAGGTCCAGATCTTTAGATTCAAGGACAGTAGAGCTCCAAGCACCCCACCCCATGTAAAGGTTGCCCCTGAGCAGAGAGGAGCTTGTAGGCCAAGGCCAGGGGCAGCAGCTAGCAGACAAGTCAAGGGCAGAGGAGGAGACAGCAGAAGCAGGGTTGGGGGGTACCTGGGGAACAGATGGGGTGGAGGAGAAAGACCAGCACTGGGGTTCCAGTGACGACGACGAGGGCCAGGGCGGAGAGGCCTGTGCTCAACATAAAGGTGTGAGGAGAGCCAGGAGGAGGGACGGAAGCGTGGCCATACACAGAAGAGCCCTGTGTCATGTGCCGTTGGTGACTGACTGGTGGCTGTTGCTGGGCCACTTCTGAGTCCTGCTCTCTACTCTGCTGCACATGCAGATCCTGGGGGCACTGGAGAAGGACGAGCAAGCGCGGCGGCAGCGGCTGCGAAGCAAGCTGGAGCAGGTGGTGGACACGATGGCCCTGAGCAGCTGAGCCCCTCATGGTGACTGCCCAGCAGGAGGTGGAGCCAGAGGGCTGTGGAGCAGGGACCCCTGGAGACAGCTGCGCCCACCGACCGGAGAACCAGGAGGTGCTTGGGGCTGGCACATGGCCACCATCCTCCCGGGCTCCCTTCCTGAGCCCTCACAGCATGGCCGGGCTTTCATCGGTGTGGTGTGAAGGCACCTGCCTGGCCACCTCTGCCCAGGATGGCCTTCTCAGGCCCAGGCACCGAGAGGGCGGCCAGCTGGCCTTGCCCAGGGACCTTTGCCACCTGTGAGAGCTGCCTGGGGGCTTCACAGGAGTAAAGGTGTCCTTCGAGGGGTGAGGCCAGGGCAGACCCCAGGAGAGACAGCAGCCTGCCTGTCTCTAGAGGCAGGGTGAGGAGGGGGTGTCCGCAGGCAGCAGGTGCCACCAGTGAACCAAATCTGAGGATGGGGGGGGCCCGACTGGCAGCCTGTGGGAGGGGCATATGCCGGGGCCAGCAAGGTGAGCCAGAGCTATCTTGCCTTCTGCGTCCAGCACCCCATGCTCGCCGCCCCTCGCCGTCCTCAGATTCACCGCGTGCTCTGCGCGGCCCAGGCCAGAGCGCCATGTCCACTATGCTGGAGGCTCTGTCCCCTCCTATGGAGGGGCCGCCCACAGCGCCGAGGGACTCACGGATGGACAGGCAGCCCCCTCTGTCCTCAGGGCTGTGCCTCTGGGAGCCGCTGGGCCTGGGCTCAGCCAGAGCGCATGTTCCCGTTATTTATTCCCCTCTCCTCCTGCCCTGCACAGTCGCCTGCAGTGGGCCAGGCCCCCACCTCGGAGCCCTCGAGCTCACTGCCCTCCTCGCTCTGCACCCTGCCACGGCTTCCACTTTGGCCCTTCCTGAGCAATGGGACACTTGTTTTTCAAGGGAAGCAAAATTCCACTGCCCCTGCCTGGACAGTGAGGGCAAAGTGTTTGGGCCCCGCCAGCCTGGACAGTTCGGGCTGTGACAATGGGCAGGGACCGAAGGCCTGGAGTCGGCTGCCTCCCACTTGCCGTCGGCGGCAAAAGAACAAGTTTTTAGTGGAACCCTGTACATATATATATATATGTGTGTGTGTGTGTGTGTGTATATATATATATGTGGCTCTGGCCTCATCTCCAGCCCCAGTGGGGTATGTACAGTTTCAAAAGGAGATTTCTGAAAAGCGATTTAGAAGAAAACCCAGCTGGTGGGAAAGCACTACCAGGCGGCGTGGAGAGTAGCCGGGTCTCTGGGGCCAGAGCAGACTCGGAGCCCGGCGCCCACGCCCGGTGCCCTGCGCTTGCTGTGAACAGAGGAGTCGAGAGCCCGACCTGCTGCGGTCCTGAGAGCTTCCAGGGTGCATAGGGCCTGTGGATTTGCATGACTGTGCTAGCGTTTAGTCTGAGTTGATCTTTTTCAAACTGCAAGTGTTGACTCTAGAGGTGGTTAGACCCTTTTTTAAATGTTTTTTTCTTCTTTTTAACTTAATCACTTGTACAAGCAAACAAGCAGCCCACCCCCTTTTCAAGTTCAACTTTTCGATGGTACTAAAGATTCTAATGGACTTTAAGGGACAGCTAACTGTGGCCAGACCCAGTCCCGGTGCCAAGGGCAGCACGCCTTGACGCCTTGTGTCTGAGGGCCACAGCCTTGGGGTGCCCCCGTGCCCCAAGCAGTGAGCCAGTTGGGGCTCTGGGAGGTCAGGCCAGGAGCTGCTCCCTCGGGGCGGGGTTTGTGTGCGGTTGGTGAACTTCTGACTCAGGGAGCTCTTCCACCCCTTGGGGTGCTGGGGGAGGACCTGGCACCCCACTCCATGCTGCCTCCAGCCCTGCTAGCCCCCTTCAGGCCAGAGCTGTGGCTGGCTGGGCTGGAGATGATGCGCTTGTGTCCTCCTCCAGGACTCCCCCTCTTGTACACCCTGTCCGTTTTTACACCTCCTGGCTGTGCCTCAGTTTCCCCCAAAGTCTTCCCTGGACACTGGCTTCGAGTAGAAGCCCACAGTTCTTCCAGTCTCCCCTGGGCCACGCCGGCCCTCGGTTCCCGTACACCTTCCAGTGCAGTTCCACCCCTGCCCTTCTCAGCCTTGTGGCCACTCCTGCCCTGCTCAGTCTGGCCAGGTGGCCTCATCCACGTGGGGAGCATCAGTGGGCAGTAGGAGGGTGTGACTGCCCAGCTCTGCCTGGCTTGACTTCCCGGGGGTCCCTGGCCACAGCCGAGCTCATGGCGTCTGCTCGCAAGCACTTTAGCAAACCTGTTTACACGTGTGTCGATCCAGCTGATTCTAAGCATGCTGTGTCTGAGGACAGCAGGTCTCCCTTGAGTGTCCCAGGGGGCCCATACCACCTGCTGGGTCCTGGGTTAGGCCCTCATTTCCTCTTGTCTTTGGTCCTCATGGTCCCAGATCTGTAGCGTCCTGTGGTCACTTCCTACTGGCCTCCTGCTGGGTGCTACAAGCTCTGGAATGGCCCGAGGGCCTGGTCAGAGCCCACATCTGCAGGACAGTGATGCCTGGGACCACCTCTGCCGCCCAGGCGGTGCGAGTTCTGTTGGTGTCACCGCCTGCTGTGGTCCTGCTCCCAGCACCTCCCACCCCTCCTGGCCTCAGGGTGCCCAGGCACCAATACCTCTAGCTGGCCCTGCATGCCCTGCCACCTGCCTGTTCTCCCTGGGCCTGGGGGCCACAGCGGATGGCATGGAAGAGGGGCTTGGGTGCCGCAGGTTGCGCAGTTTGGAGCATCGGGATGGCCAGCACCCTGTGCTTGCGTGGGAGCCCAGGGCCCAGCCCTGCCCTCCGGTCTGCTCACTAAGGGCCCTGCCCCACTCCCATCCTGGATCTGATGGCTCACTTGTTGGTGCTACACAAGCTAGAATAGATATATTTAGAGAGAGAAAGATATTTTTAAGACAAAGTCCACAATTAGCTGTCCTTTAACGCCGCAGAGCCCCCACCCAAAAGAAGAATGGTCACTTGTACGGGCTGAGCTCCCGGCCCTCAGCGCTGCCTCGGAACTAGCGCCGCTGACCGGCACTCCTCCCGCAGATGTGTAAATATAGGCGATTTCCTATTTTACTGTTCTTCAGATTTAGTACTTGTAAATAAACACACATTAAGGAGAGATTAAACATTTTTGCTAAAACTCCTGGCTCTGGCCCTTTCTTTGAGGAGTCTGGGCCTGGAACTCCTGTCTAGGAGGTTGGGTGGCTGCAGCAGTATGACAGCCACACTTGGTATAGCTAGAGCGACACAGCTGAGCTCCTGCTTGCATCCCCTGGCAGGGTCATGGGCTGGGTCACACAGGGATGGTGGCCCCAGCACCCAGAACTTCATGAAAGTGTCATTACTGAGGAAGCTGAAATAGAAGAATTACTTAGAGTAATTAGAGTTAGAAGCCAGCCTGGGCTCCATACCAAAACAACAGCAAAACAGAAAGGATGGTGCTTTGGCCACTTGTGCCCTGGACCACAGGTCTGGTGCCCCCAGAGCAGGTGCTGGGTCCCTGGGATGGGCTGCTTAGCCCTGGTGACATGTCAAAGTGCTCAGCGGAGACTAGATACCAGTGCTTACCCCCACCTAAGATCTGCAGGCAGTGCTCCTGCACAGAGCGACCCAGAAGGTAGCCTGGTTCCCAGTTGTCATGGTGAAGCAGGAATCCTAGGACCTTGCTAAACACGGATTCGGACCCCAGGGGCCTTAGGCATCTTGGGCCCCTGCAGTGGACACAAATGCTTTCTCAGCCATGAAGCTGGGGCACCTGCTCCGAGGCAGGTCCTGCTTATTTTCTGTGGAGAAGGTGCTGGGGTGGAACTGGCCTGGGCCCAGCTTCTGGCACATTTCTGCACAGCAGACTGGTGGCCACACCTATCCTAGAGGCCATCGTGCTGGTTCTGGTGTCCAGAGATGGCCACAGCAGGTGGACATGAGTCCCTATGAGAGCCCAGGAAGCTGTGCAACACACAGGTCATCTAGAGACACTCTCCATTCATTCCCGGGTGCCGACCACAGTTCATAAATCAGCCACACCTCCTACTCCCAAGCAGGCCCCTCCCGACATCCTGGACTGTGGCCGCCGGGCTCAGCCCTGGGCTCGATTGCTAAAGAGAAGCTGATAATCACCACGAAATCGCATGGGAAACAAATTTAACAAATGTGGTCCTGTTTGGGGGTGATGTGGCCTGTTCTCATGGCTTAGTCCCCTGTAGCCTTCCAGCACAATCAGCCCTGCCTCAGTTACCCTTGTGTGGCCCCCCCAGGGAAGGCTCTGGCCCCACCACCCTAAAATCAGGCGGTGGCTGCCTCAGAGCCGCAATCAGCCCTGTGCTCCGAGGTGATCTGGGGTAATTATGCAGAAGCAGCACCTTCTGATTGCTGCGCACCTCACCTCGCTCAGCAGAGGCATTGAGACCTTCAGGCCCAGAGCTGGGGCTCGAGGCTGCTGGAGCCATATTGGGGGACTGTGCTGGCAGAGGTGCCCACTCACTGCATAGAGAGCTGTTGGACCTCCTCCTGGAGCCCCAGGGCAGCCACAGCTGGGGACAGAGGGCAGACAGCTCACATGATGGCAGAGACTTAACAACAAAAAAGGCCGGGGTGAGTAAATGGGTGACTACAGAAGGATACAGGTGTCATGAAGGAAATGCGAAGTTATTTCCAGGGCAGGCCCACATAGGCTGAGTGAGGGCCCCAGGGAGCGCAGCCCCAGTGGCCCTGCTGGGTGTGAGGGGCCTGCACACAGCAGACCTCAATGCCTCAGGACCGGGCCTGGGAGTAGCCCGGACTACACCCACATCCATCTTGGTGCCATATGTTAGAGGCAAGGCTCAGGGATAGGGAGGTGGGATCACTTGCCAAGTGCACGGGGCTGCCCAGCTGGGTCCGGGCATTCCCCATAGTCATGTCAGTGTGAGCAGAAGCTTGGTGTCTGGGTGTGGTGCAGAGCCAGGTACCTGGCTGCCTGGTGAGCAAAGCCCAGGTGTTGGGGATATGAGTGGCAGCCTGTTCCCTGCAGCCGCAGGTTTCTGCGCAGCTACCACCAGCCCCTGGGCAGACTCTCCCGACTGAGGTGCTGGGGAAGCATTCTGGGAGCTGTTGCTGCATCCAGATGAAAGACCATGGCAAAAAATAGCCCAGTATGTCTTTTAATGGTACCCCTCTCTATTATGGAGGATAGAAACTGAAACTTGAGAGTAGAGACAGAGAGAGACACAGAGATAGAAGTAGAGAGAGAGAGACTGATGGGTTGGTGAATACAATGGAAGAGTTGAAGGTGGTGTCAAGCCTCCAGCATGGCTGGATCCAAGGGCTCCTCTGAGTCACCAGAGGAGGAGTCCACCCTCTCCCTCTCTCTTCTGTGTGAGCTTCATTCTTGGGCAAATTCTGCCCAGACTGAGATAAGGGTGACCACTAGCTCTGATCGATCTCATGTCAGCACATGCGTGCAGGTAGGGCACATGTCTGTCTTTGAACCAATATTCTGGCCTGAAAGGTGAAGCACTCTGATTGGCCAGGTCACCTGCCCAGGAGGTGTGGCCAATCCGTGTGTCCTTTGGGTCCTTTTCTAGAGAACTTTGAAGGAGCAAAGCACCTGGAGCAGGGTGTGGGTTTTTCGTGGCACCGGGGGTGGAGGCCAGGAGAAGGAGCTTGCAGCAACTCTGCAGGGATCACCCAGTCCCCTCCAGTGGAGCACAGTGCTGGCTGTGCACTTTCAGTACACTTAAGAAGCCCGAGTCCTTTGTGCCTCCCAGTGCTGCCCATAAGCCCAGCCCTGGAACCCGGCTCCACCTCTCCACAGTCCTTAGTGAGCCCGGCCAGGGGACAGGAGGCAGGGTGGAGGGGCAACAGGGACGGTTATACCTGTGTGCCTACTGAGGGGCAGTGGACCTTGCACACAGCATTTCTACAAGAGGGCTGGGGTAGGGACCACCAAGACAGCTGGACAGCACCTCCTAGGGCTGAGAGTGAAAATGCTCCCCAAAGCCTCACATCTTCATAGGTGGGGCTTTTAGAAGGTAATTGGATTTGGGAGTTACAGCTGACTTGCCTTAGGAGGAAGTGGGTCACTGGGAGGCAGGCAGAAGCAACTACCTCCATTACTCTTCTCTGTGCAGCTGGAGGGGTGTGTGTCGTGGCCCACACTGTCTGTCCCTTTGTCTCCCCTCTTTGTCCCTCCCCCCTTTGTTTCCCCTCACTGCCCCACTGGATGGAGGAGCTCACTTCATTGTCCTCCTTGGCTATCAAACCTCACTCCAGCTCCAGGCCAGTGAGATAGGCAGTGTGTTGCCCCTCCACACACACATTTCAGATACTGCTGTTGCCTTTATGAAGAAGGGAAGGGGTGCCTGGGAGTGCTGAGATCAGGAGAAGGCGGATCTGGGCCTTTTATGTGCATCTCCAGCATGAGCAGCAAGCTCTCAGCCCTGTCCACTGCTCACTGACACAGACCTGCGGGTCCTGTACAAGCAGCTTCTCCAGTGCCAGAGTGCTATGTGCTGAGCCCCTGGGCTGCAGCACAGACCTGCTGAAATAACAGACTGGCCCTGGTGCCCCTGTAGGCTGCTCCTCATTCACTTCTCAGGTAGCGTGAGCTGTAGAAGTCCTGTAAGTCCACTTGGGATTTTTACCCTGAATTATTTCAGAAGAAAGAGCCAAAAGCACTCAGAGCTGTCAATACCAGAGTTCCAGAGATTGCAGCCAATGCAGACCGGCAGCAGAGACATGGTGTCCACCAGCGTTGACCTGTGATGCCCAGCACAAGTGGCATTGGATGGTGATGGGCAGCAATGGCTGTGACCAGAAGCTGGCTGTGTCAGCTGTGGGCATCCAGCATCACCTGGTGTCATCGGTGACATCAGAACTGCTAGCAGAAGTGCCCTTTGCCCATTCACAATTGCTGTCTGAATTGAGCAGAAGAACCCAAGGCCGATAGAGCTCTTCTTCTTTACATCGTGGGTGTGAGTGTCACATCCCAGTAATGAGAGGAGTAACGACAGAACATGTGGAAAGATTCCAAGCTCACAAGTGTTAGAGAGGTTGTGGAGAAATTGGAACCCTAGTACTGTGCCAGTAGGAAAACAAAATGGCACCCCTGCTACAGAAAATGTGGCATTGCCCTTAAAAGTTAACCTCTGACCCACCAATGCCACTGCTGGGCACAGACACAAAAGAACTGAGCGCAAGGACTCAGAGAGGTTTCTGCATACTCATGCTCTTTAGAGACAGTGCTCACAATAGACAAGGGAGGGGGACAGCCCACGTCCCCAACCGATACAGACACAGAAAATGTGGTCCGCACCTGTGCAGGAACACCACGCAGCCTTTTACCAGAGAGGAGGAAGTGTGGGCACTGCACAGCATGGGTGAACCTTGAGGATGCTGTGCTGCTAGACACAGCCAGACATAAAAGGACAAGTGCACACTCTTGATGTCCGGTGCAGCCAGATTCATAGAGACCTACGGTTCAACGGGGATAGAATTTGATCTGGAGCTGGACGGGGGCCGATGCTCAGGGACAGGAGTGTACTCTGCGCCTTGGAAATATCCACTTGAGGCCGTGCACTTTCCCCCCACTGCACTCACAATCCACGGAGCTGGGAAAGTGGTCAGGGAAAACAGTAGCATTGGTTAGGAGGGGTAAAGTCTGGGGTTCTGGGGCCCAGTGGGGTGTGGATGTGTCCCACATGAAGAGAGGATCTCGGTTGTTTATTCATCAAAGCAGATGCGAGAGGCTGAGGCTATGATGTGCTGATTGCCCTGGTTCAGTCACGACACTGATTCTACAGGGCGGAAGCGTGGCACCTACCCCATAAATACACACAGTAGTTCCATGTAAGTAAAAAAATCACTAGTTTTTCTTTTGCAGTACTGAAGATCAAACCCTCGGCCTTTGCACTGAGCTATATCCCCTGCTCATTTTCCTTTGTAAATTGTAAGACAGGGTCTAAACTGCCCGGGTTGGACTCACACTTATGATCACCCTGCTTGAGGCCTCTAGAATATAGGCAACACCGTGCCCTGCAGAGTACAATTTTTTCCAAAATTTGAGGCTTTCCTGGGGATGTGTGTGTTCCTAAGGATGTGGTCCTTGGGGGCGATGGCTCTGTTCTCTGCCCACCCTCTGCAGCAGTGATGGTAAAAGATTCCTTGTCCCACTGACCCTGGACCCAGGCTGGACTCGGGCCCTCTGGATGCCACTCATGGTTACCAGAGCAGAGCCTCTCATTTCTCTGCATCTTGGTGATGCCGCTGCAGCGTGAGACCCTTGCAGAAGCCCCAAGTAGCACTCGGGGGCTTGTCTGGCCACCTGGCTTCCCAGTGGCCATCCCTGCTGAGCTCCAGCCCCCATCAGCTCCGTGAGCTCTGCCCCAGCCAGGCTGACAGAGGGGCAAGGGATGGCACTGGGGACAGAGCCCACAAGGGTCCTGGCTATGCCCATCCTTCCCCAGCCTCTGCCAGAACCTCAGGTCTGCCCACCAGCTGACCCTGGGTTTCTGCCCTTCTGTTATGACTGAAAGTGGCCCCCTTCTGCCTTGGAGCAGCTTACATCATGGAAAACAGGTCACATGCTCTGTGACACCAATGCGGGGGTCAACACTCCTTTGCCCTTACTCGCCACGGTCGATTGTTGGATCCAGAAGCTGAGCCAGACTCAGGATCTGTTCTCCATCAGGCAGAACCCGTGTTTCCCGCTATCCCTGCCTCGATGGGCCTCCGGCCTCCTGTTCCTCGCGCCTGAGTCCTCTGTCCACCCTGAGTGAAGAATCAGAAGGGAAACTATACCTGGGGTGACAACTCAGACTCATTTACACCACATAAGGGGTAAAAATAAGTGCAATAAAGGTGAGGGGCTCAGTTGATCTTAGCCTCATGCTGCTGCCCACGACAGGCTCTGATGAGCCAGCAGGTACCAGGTGCCACTGCATCATGGGACAAGGCCTCGGCTGGGCCCACCTGCCGCTCTCCCTGGGGCCACTGGCCTGGTGGTGATCGGGCCTCGGGGTCCCTGCTGCCTGCTCTGGCTGCCCTCACAGAGTGGGCGCCCCTGGGGCAGCTGCCCGCCTGGCTGGCCAGCCCTGAGCTGTCCGCCGTCCTCCCAGCCTGTCACAGCTCTCTATCCTGATGGCTCCATTTTCCTGGAGAATCCCACATGTCACCAGTATCTCATCTGGGTGCCTGCTCCCACTGTGACATCCCATAACCCCCTGCTGCTCAGAGGGGCCCAGTGCTGGCTCTGTGCCCCTGGCTAAGTGCCCTCCCTGGGCCTCTGGGCCACTGCGCACCTTGGACCTAGTCCCACTCGGCTTGGCACTGAGGGGTGCTACATTCCAGTCATTCTGTGCTCCTGGCAGAGCCTAAAGGATAGAAGAGGGGCGTAGGCAAAAGCATTTGTGAGTTTATCCTTTCTCTTTTTATGGTACAGAGGATGGAAACCAAAGTCTCTACACTGAGCTACACCTCTGGATCCTTTTTTAGTTTTAAAATTTTTCAGATAGGGCCTTGCTAAATGGCCCAGGCTGGTCTCAAACTTGTGATCTTTCTGCCTCAGCCTCCTGAGTGCTGGGATTGCAGGTGTGTGCCACCACACCCAGGTAGTGAGGGGGGATTTCTCACTCTTTCCTGCTTCACCACCCAGGGGGCAGTACCCAGGGGGCAGACTCAGTCACCTTTGATTAGAGGCCTGGCTCAGGGAACAAAGAAGGAAGTGCCGCCTCTCCTGGTGGAGCTAAGGAAAAGGCAAGTCTGAAGGGAAAGCCTGATTCCTCCCTCTGACTGACAGCAGCCCTTGTCACCCAGGCGTGGGAATTTCCCTGCAGCCCCTGGGAGGATACAGAGATCCTGGGAGGCCAGCCCGTTCCCGGGCTCTGGGGAGGCAGCGTGTATCTGCACAAAAGGCTCCCTATGGCATTGTGCGGGGCACAACCCACACAACTGGACTAGGTGGACTTTCCACTGAAGGTTGGAAACAAGGAAACAGACTTCCTCTTCCTGAGTATCAGGAAGATTCTATGCTTTGGCTTAGGCCTCAAAGCCATCTTGCGAAGAAAGAAGGAAAGGCAAGAAGAGTCCTATTGGGAAACTGATCTGGGACCAGGACATAACATTTTAAAAAAGAAAGTTCATTGAACCACCACTAGATTGAGTTAAAGTTTGAGGTTTTCCAGGTAGTGCAAGGTTACAGCCGCTGATTAAGAAGCCACATGAGCCAGGGTCGGTGTTGGCACGCCTGTAATCCCAGCACTCAGGAGGCTGAAGCAGGAGGATCACCATGAGTTTGAGATATCCTAGATTATATAGTGAGTTCCTGGCTGTATCTGTTTCCACCTGGAGAACCCACAGGCCCTGGGCTTCTCCTGCTTCATCAACACTTGTTATTATGCGACTTTTGATTATAACTACCCTAGGAGTATGAAACTATCGGCCAGTACCTCACTGCAGTTTTGATTTGCATTTTACTGATGGCTATTGATGTTTAGTGTCCTTTTTGAGTGTCCTTTCAGGCCACTGTTTAATTTCTTTGAAGAGATGTCTACTGTATCCTCCCCCGGCATTTTTGTCTCTTGATTGCTGAGTTATAGCAACACTCTGTGTATTCTAGACTCACTATCGGATGCCTCATTTGCCAACTTCTCCCTGTCTGTGAGTTGCGTTTTCACTTTTCTAACGGTGCCCTTTACCTACTATGTGTAGTAAAGAATAGAGAACCAGCCTTAGGCGGTATGAGGACTTGGCTTCTACCGTGCAACACCTTCCTTTCTGTCCCCTAAGTGGTTTCCGGAGCTTCAAGTTGTCCCTTGCCTGAGTCACAGGCTGTGCCCCTCCCTGCCTTGGGTGGGGTTCAGCTTCCCCAGGAACCCTCACCTCTTACTGCTACCCTCTTCCACCCCCAAGGAGCACTGTAGGGCAGAGGACCACTGGCCCCCGGCTGTCCCACTTGCTCCTGGGTGTTTGTCGGTGACTGGAAGCAGGGCTCAGAATGGTATCAAGAAGTACACGGTATGGTGGAAAACTGCAGTGAGTATTGACATTTTTAAAAAAATGAATGTGTAAAAGATACATAGCCACGAATCGGCTTCCAGATTGGCCTCCTGGCTTTCCTTCAAACACATCCCAAAGGATCTTTAGCTGTCTGAGGCAGCCCTGGCAGTTCTCTTTCGTGAGAGTCTCTTTCTGTGTGGTGGTGGCTGCCTCAGTATCGTGATGTGCTTTAAAACATTTCCCTTTGCTGCTCATTTTGACTTTGGGGAAGAGCATGAATTCACCCGCTGCCGGATCTGGTGAATAAGGTGAGGACGAGACAGTGTCACATTGTTAGGAGCCCCTGGTGGCATTCACTGTATGAACACGCTCAAGTAAGAAGATCCGCTTCAGAAAGTGGCAGGGATGACGGGTGTCGGTGTTTAGTTCTGTTTGCTGCAGCAATGCTGGCTCCATAGCGACAGTGAACAGCCGCAGCCACGGTGGCCCCCATTGTGGAGGCAGAGAATGCTGGGCCCTGCTGGCCCATTACGGGGAGCAGCCTGCTTTGTCCCATGCACCCAGGGGCCAGGAGTCATAAGCTGGGTGAGGGCTGCAGGGCAAGGTGCTTGGGCATCCCTGCCAGCATAGGAGTGGTCCCCGTCACATGTGCCACCAACTTTTCACAGATGCTCCTGTTGTCCCTCAGGGACAGGTGTGCACGAACTCCTGGGCTCCTCCTTGTCCAGGGGACAGCATGACCAAGGTCCTGCTGCAGGCATCACCTGTGACTGAGACCAGCCCTCCCAGCCACTGTCACACCCTTGAGTCCTCCTGCAGCCACCACTGCAGCCCCTGTGGCCTCAAATGTCCCTGATTCTTGTGTCCCCAGTTCCCCACTCACAGCTGGGAGCAGCCTGGATTCCTGCACTTTGCTGTGGACCCCGGGCCAGGCCATCAGCCTCCCTGGGCCTCAACACAATGACCCGGTGATTTGAGGCCATCCACACTCTGACGTCGCACTCCTGGGGGGCCGAGAGGCCCCTGTGTGATGCCCCGTCTCAATGCCCTGTGCCAGATGTTCGTTGGCAGGACATTGGCTGCGATGTAGTCACTTGAAGGTCTGATGGTGGGAGGGGCTGATTTGAGATGGAGCACATTGTGCCAGGCCAGGTAGCGCCGGAGCTGGCAGGAGGCTCTGTCCTCATCACTGGGTCTCCTCGGCCGGCTCGGCTGGTCTCACACGGGGCAGCTGTCTTCCCCTGAGAGGATGCTCCAAGGCGAGGCTGGAGGAAGTCCAGGGTCTGTGGTGGTCTGGCCCTGAAGGTCACATGTGTCACTGTAGAGATTGGCCCCATGCAGCCCGGGAGGGACTGGGAGGAGGTGGGCACAGACGGCGCCATTCCTGTGGGGGAGCAGGACCTAAACCCAGGGTGCCTCCAGGGTGTTGCCCTCGGGCTCCGCTCATGGCCAGTGGCTCACGCCAGATAGCCTGACGGAGTGACCAGGGCCATTTCATTGCTCTGTCTCACTCTTGAACTGGGAGTTTCATCTGATTATTTCCATCACTTCTTATTTATTAATATAAATATTTAAGGTTCTGCATTATCTCCACCACAGCATTTTTATTATTTCTGAATATTGTAAGCTTGGGAGTTGCTTTTCTCCTTGATCCAAATGTTGCTTATGAGAGAGCATTAGCATTTCCACACAAAGGACCTTTCTCTGAGTGCTGTTTAGTTTTATCGCATTGAGAATAGAGAATTTTTTTTCTGATTTTTTTTTCTTAACACAGAGTCTAGCTATATAGTTCAGGCTGGTCCTAAACTCACTATGTAGCCCAGGCTGTGCTCAAACTCATAGCAATCCTCCTGCCTCAGCTTTCTGAGTGCTAGGATTACAGATGTGTGCCCCCATCCAGCTATATTTATTATTTTTTAAGAAAATAAAATGTGCATAGCTTATTTTCCAATTGTAGCAATGTCATGCATAAGACTGCTCTGGGTTAGAAGTGCAGCTCAGCCTTGCCTGCCCCTGGGTTCCATCCTCGATACTACAGAAACAAACAAACAAGCAAGCAAGCAACATTTTGTCCCTGCCCTACCTTGACACTTGGCGTCACTCCTTGGCCAGGTATTTGTGGCCACGCTCGATGGCTTTGTTGTTAGGGACTGTAGGTCTCCACCGTGGGCCGCTGGTTCTGGACACCTAACTGCGAGGCAGCCTCTGACACCCTCACCCCACTCCGTCGTGCCCCTGGACGTCCTGTCAGGACCTGTGGTTGAACCCACCGCCGGCATTTCTATTGCTCTGTGGGACTCTCACTCACAGCCGAACCCTAGAGTCCACTGTGATTTTGCTTTTTCACTCCTGCGGCTTCTCCTTTGTAATGGCCCTACTCGGAGGCTTGCTCAGTTGTAGTTATTCAAATATGTTAGGAAGTCCCCCGATTTAAACTTTTTCTCGACAGCAACTTGCCTAGAGCTCCTGGTGTCTGAACTATTGCAATCATCTAGGTTCCTTCTGGCCTCACTGCCTCCCCCAGATGCCCTCCTGACCCCATGTTCTGGCCTGATGCTTGAGTGCCTAAAAATATTTTATTTTACATTTATGTTTTAAAATACTTATTTTCTGTGAACTTAGTCTGCCCTCCATTTCCATGGATTTCCTATCTGTGGGTTCCACCAACCATAGATCAAAAATGTTATAAAAACTGGACACATACGGATTTTCTCCTCTCATTATTCTCTAAATACTATAGTACAGAAGCTACTTACACAGCCTTTACACTGTGTTAGGTGTGATAAGAAACCCAGAGAGGAGTTGGAGCGGGAAGGAGCACACACGCTGGTTATATACAAACACCGTGCCATTTAACAGGGACTCGAGTGTCTGAGGGTCTTGGTGCTGAAGTGAAGCCCTGTGGATATTGACTTACCCACCATCCTTGTCTCACCCTCCACTTCACCCACAGTGTAAAGGAGAGGTTTATTTGGCTCATATTTCAATCCACAGTCATCAGCTCCAATTCACACAGCAGAGACCTGGTGGAGGAGAGCTGCTTACCTCATGGCGACCAGGAAGCAGCATGGGGAGGGAGGAGCCAGAAGGAAGATCCATTCCCCTGGGTCACACCTGCAGTGATCATCTGACCACACCTCACCTCCTAATGGCTAGGAGCCCCATAATTTACTTATCTCCCCAGAACTCTATCTCTGAGCGTGTGAGACATTGGAAGTGGTGTGGTATAAACTGTTACAGATCCACAGAGCACACACTTGGTCTAACTGAAGGTGGAGATCTAGGTCGGAGAACGTTTTCCTTCAGCACTTGGAGCACTGTATCATCACCTCCTTCCCTTGAGAGCTGCTGGAGAGAGGAAATTTGGGGTTAGAATGCTGGGTCTGTTTTGCAACACATTTGGTCCCTTGGAAGATGTGTGGCTGTCTCTTTGCTGTGACAT
>PVIR01000334.1:0-32173 GCA_004026965.1 Petromus typicus
AAAAAGTATAAAACCTTGAACAAAACACATGAGTCCACAGCAGAACAGTGAAAGCTGTGAGGTTTCCTAGCTTCATGGGAGACATGGGTATCCCCTCGATGCTAGGTTTCATGCCCATTCAAATCAGGGGGATAATTTTTATACATATATATAAAAATTACAGAGTAGGACATGAATTTCATATGCACACGAAAGATGAAGCAGTGACCTGAAAAGTGAGGTTTTCAATTACTACGGGCCACCTTAGGCCAGCTACTCCCCCAAGTGCCCCTCAGATGTTCCCAGACCAATCCTTGGGCCTGCGCACTGGGAATGCTGGGTATGCTGGGAACACTGGGAATGCTGGGAATGCTGAGGAAGATCCATTAGATCATGGTAGGAAAAGGAGAATCGCGCCAGTCCCTGCACTTCCCTCTCCTTGACTCCAACAGAAGGACAATGCAAATATTTCACTGTGTACCACAATGATCCACGAGATAAATGGAAGTACAAGCAACGTGACAATCCCAACAGCAGTGGCAGCTAAAGAGACTCAGTCAAAAGCACGTGTGATCCAGTCACAGATTCTCACTTTTCACTGGTAACTCTCAAGCCTTGCTCTAAGATAGCACCAGCACAAGGAGTCCGACCCATTGTATGAGGTACCAAATCACAACACTATGAACCCACTTCGCACCCGGAGAGCCGAGACGGAAAGAACGGCCACTCTGTGTGTGTGTGTGTGCATGCATGTGTCCTTGCTTGATTTATTTCTGACCTCCTAGAACCAAGCACAGTGCCTATACCAGGAACCCTTGTATCAGGCACTCCAGAAGTGTTAGGAGAATAACTGCTTGTTAAACTGTGGTCTGGGGGACACATGATTAAACTTAAAAACACCAAAGTGTGACAACAGGCTTGTTCAAAAGATAAGGCTACCACCCAAGAAATAAAACAAACACATGAACAAAAACAAACACCCCTGGAAAACCACGACAGTGCAAAACAATCGTGAGACCTGCTCCTAACAACCTGGGTTTCTTTTTTCTTTCCTTTCTTTTAGGTTAAAAAACTTAAAAGAGGGTAATCTCAAACAGCCTTTTTCAAAATGAAAATGGGCAAAGTAGTAATATAACCTCCAAGTGTTGCAAGGAGTAAGTTAGTAAGAGTCAAATAAGAGACTTTTAAAAAATGCCAAAATAAACACACACACACACACACACACACACACATACACTGTAGGTTTTTTTCTCTCTCCCACATGGCTTCTTCCAGAACAAACTAAACCAAGATCCTTACAAACTAGAAACAGTATTTTAAAATAATGACGTACCATCTCAGCCACTAATTATTTTTAGGACTTTACTGTATGCAACTAATTGAAGGTGATCAGTCCTTTCCATTCATTAGTTATATTGCAAGCACACCAATGAATTAGAGAAAAATCCATCTTCTCTACCTTCCTTGAAACTTTCACTACCTTGTCAGCAAGGCCGTGACATCACAGGAGCAACTCACATACCTTCAGCAGCCATCACAGGACTGGACAGAGGAGGAAAGTCTGGCATTTCTCATAACGAGGACATCATCAAGCAAGTCTGATAGAAGACTCTTATACTCCTGACACCAGGAAGTCCGGCAGGCGTTGCGTTTCCGGTCTTGGCAAGTGCATTCAACATCTCTGACTACCTGGGGACTCGCGGCCCAAGAACAAACCAAAGGAGCAAGGTGACAGGCACTGCTCCGCAGAAACCTCAATCGCCCCTCTGATTAGAACAGACCCCCAAGTGAGACAAATGCCAAAGATTGTGACCTAGGAATCTACCAGACAACTGGAAATACTCCACGGGCTCCCCAGAGCCTTCCACAAGAACAGTACGACTGCTTTACACAACACACAACTGCTTTATGCAAATGGTGCTTTTGTTCATGACTTGCAACCATTAATGGAAGGAGTTCCAAGGTAGATTTATTTTTTCAGCACTAATTTAGCCAACACAGATGATCGTCTTCTTAGTCTTTTAAGTATCAGTTTACAGTTGTGAAAATAGGGGTGTGGAAAAAGTAAACTAATTAAAGTTGAAAATTAACATGACCACAAAAACCCACATGTGGAGATTTACTCACAACTGCCCAACTCAAAAGCAACCAAGATGGCGTTCAGCGGCGAACGGCAGAGAGGTGACCAGCAGAACCACCCGCTGGAGGGACCCTCGTGCTAAAGCATCACGAGTGTCAAGGCAGGAAGAACAGCGGAACCTGAAACACATGTTCTTGGGTGACACCGCAAGCACCCATGACACGACATTCTGGAGAAACCAACACAGCAAAGGATCAGTGGTTACCGAAGACGGAAGAAGCATTGGGCGGGGGGTGAAACCCGGGATATGCAGGGAGTGAAGCTGTTTTCTATGATGCTGTGCTGCACAGTTGACGGTAAGTACCACGAAAGAGCAAGAGATTAATTCCACAGTGGGACGCACAGCGGGTATTAAAAGTTGGAAGTTTATTCATGCATCTGGACTCTACTCCCTCATAAAGTGAAGTTCTTATCGAAATAGGCTTATCGAGAGGGGTTTAGTGTAGGAATTGGGTAGGGGGTGCAAAAGAGCAGAACCACAGGGCCGCTGCAGCTGCATGGGTTATCTTTCCACAGGGCCGCTACACTGTTGTCCATGTAGAACAAAACAGTTTTTCAACTCATCAAGAGGTTTGCTTATTTCAGGGAATGTAGCACAAGCATGGGTGCAGAAGCAGATCTTGCCATTAGCTAGAAGGTCACATTCTCAAAGCTCTGTCTGTCCAGGGAGGAGGAGAGGGCGAAACTGAGTTAAACATGGTATAACTGGTAATTTAGGTCTCACAGACAACAGGTAAGTGTCATTACACACTTGCCCAAACTCACAGGGCATGGGACACCGAGAGTGAAGCCTACGGCAACCATGACGAGCCTCAGATCTGAGTCACAGCAATATGTCCGAGGGGAGGAAGGAAGGAAGACAAAGAGAAGGACAAACGGGACGTTAATTTGCTCAGTCTTGTAGTCATTCACACATAGCAGAAGCAAATTCCAATTCCAGGCCTACTAACACCGAAGCCATCTTTTCCCACACTTATTTAGATTTTTTAAATATCTGGGAAGACACACACCTATCTGCGCAAGTCAAGCCTTTGGATATCTATGACTCCCAGAACACATGTGCAATTTTTATTCACTATGGTGAAGGATATATGGTTGCGTGCTACTAAATAAGCACCTGCTAAACACTCAGTTCCATAGTGTGGCAGTGCTCAGGTGACTATTACAAAATCATGATGTGTGCTGTGCTGTGCTGTGCTGTGCTGTGCTGTGCAGGGAAAGGAAAGTCTACAAAATCGTGTCCTGGACTTAAGGTGCTCAGCACCCCCCAGGAGCAGTACACTGTGGCTTTGAAGTCGGGAGCCCTGACCCTGAATGTTTTCCAAGATTACTGTGGGCTCGACAACACCGCACAGCACACACCACAGCCCTCCGATGCCTAAAACACGTGCGCTGTCAGTTGTCACTGGTAGTGCAAACCGTAGAAAGCCTAGAAACTATCACTGTCACAAAATTGGTAGTTGCTCAATTTGACAAGTAGATCATGAGGAATCAGGGACAGATGAAAAATAAGGAACCAATACACCCTATTTCTAAAGTAACAACAGCCAACAATGCTGTATTTCCAAACAGAAATGGCAACATGGAAAGAACATAAAAGTTTATTACAGTTGGACTTGGGCAAGAAAACTCTTTTTCAAGTTCGTAAAAGACCTCGTCTCCCCTCACTTTTCTTTTCTTCTTTTTTTTAACTTTTCTTTTTACCTCCCATACCACTATTTGCCCTGTTCGGCTAAAATCGGAGGACAAAGAGAATCTGTAGCAGGGAAAGTGGAGTTCTGATCGCAGCTCACACAGGGGATTAATAAACAAATATTTGCAATGTTTCCTGAAGAGGAAAATTCTGATTTTTTATTAGCATTAGGAGCAGATGCATATGTGTACTTGGCCCTGGCACAGAACTGCATATTTAATATTGATTATTACATGAGCTTCATTACACAAACAAAACTAAAATGTTACCTATAAAAAACATTCTATCCTCACTGCTATCTAAATATGCAGTGGAGAGGTAGTTTTTCAAACCTATTAGTGGCCCAGTTGTCTTCTAACACTTCCAGCTTTTCTGAAAAAGAGCACACAGGTAAAAACCTCTCAGCATGAACGGCTCTGCCAAGGGAAACTCATCCAACTGTCAGGCGAAATCACAGAAAGGCAGAAAACTGCGCCGCCCCCGGGAGGGCTCACACCAGCCCAGGGCAAACACTTTCGCCCACAAGGCCGGGGAGCAGAGCGTGAGAGGCCTGGCTGCCACCCGGGGGGGGAGGGGTGTCGCTTGTCCTGTGCCTCTTCCCTCACCCTCTCCAAAAGTCCTGGGCTCCGGGACAGGAAGGTCACCTTTGCAAAGGACCGATTACCAGACCTTCATCCAAAGCTCAGAGCGCAAGTCTGAGACACGGGACAGAGCACAGCATTGGTCCCACGCATGTGCAGGGTGGGCATCAGCTTCCAAGTCCTCTCTGGTGTGCCCACCAGTGGCCTAGGAGGTTCCCATGTACTCCTCCGTGCTTGGCTCCCTAGGTGTGGCTGTGGGAGCCCCTGTCACCCCAGTGACAGTGAGCCCGCAGGACTGGCCTCAGGGAGGAGGGTGCAGAGCGGTGAAGGAGGAAGTGCAAAGACTGCCCACTCTACACTAGGTGCCACCCAGGGGCACAAAGGGAGCCCTGCACATGCGCCGGCCACCCCAGAGCCCAGCCGCGTAAAATCAAAAGGCCCGGGCGCTTAGCAGCTCAGCCCTCACCTAGCACTGGGTTGGCCCTCAGTACTGAAAATGCCAAACCACACCAAAGTAGAGCAAAACCCACGGGAACAAAGCGCAGTGGCACGGCGGGACCCCAGGGACGCGACAGACACATGTGGGAATCCAAAAGAGGACGCATAGGGGCGCTTCAGCGCAGTCCCTGTGCAGAGGAGCCAGCCTCCACGGGGCAGCCGCAGGTAAGGAGCTCGCGAAGTGCACCCAGCACGCTCGCCTCACACGTGGGACGCCCAGGCTTCCTCTGGGCCTGGGAGTCGCCTTATGGGTGTACGTGGGCCCAGCACGTGCCAAGGCAAAGCCGAGCCATAAGAAGTCATCAGGGGACCGGACAGCCGCTCTTCTCCCGCCACGCTGTGCTGAGCTCCAGGGCCTCTGCTGTTCCTACACTCCCCCCACGGAGAGTGTATGTGTGCGTGCGTGCGTGCGTGCATGTGTGTTAAGCTCCTAGAGATGTCAGTGTACAAACTCCTCCACTAACAGCAGGAGCTCACCAGCATCGGTTACCAGCCTGAGAATTCTGAATGAAATTAACACAGGCAGAGGCAAGGACAGGGTTGCTCTTGACCCCATATTCGGCTCGAAATGGGTGTTTGTTGATTAACTGAGTGATCAAATGAATTTGTATACAGTCTTCTCCAACCACTCGCTTTTAGGACACGTGGACAGACCGAGCTATTTCCGAAGAATTTCTTACATGCAAATTAAAAGTTATCAAATTCTCAGTCACGAGCAATCATAGCATTCTGGAGTTCATCTTCACCCCTTTTTAAATATAGCACATAGAGCTAATTCCCCAAAAATATTTGCCAGATTTCCACAGCCTCAGTTTTAAAACCTAGGCACACTATACGAAATATAAATCCGTATGTATGTGACTCACTTCTATCTAGTTCATCAAAATGCTGTTTTTGTATTAAACGTCAACAGCCTTTTATGTCCTTATTTATGAGCTCTTTAAAGTTATTTTTAAACAGTGTTAGGACACATTTTGCCAAATTTTAAATCTACAAAGGCATTTAAAATTCTGCCCCCAACATGAGCTTCTGGGACAGTTGGTTTTGTTTACTCCTGGGAAAATTCTGGTTTTCAGAGACAGACTTTGCAGGCTAAAGACCTCTTATTCCCACTGACTCTCCATCCTCAGTGTACTTGGGGAAGGAGTCTGATGGACCCAAGGTCTCATCTCCCAACCTCGGCATCTCCTCACCTCCTTCCATCTCAAGTCGCTGCTCTGCTGGGGGTGGGAAGGACCCGATTATCTGTTACCATCTAGGAGAGGAAAACAAGGTCTAGATTTTCCTCTCCACAACAGTACAACTGCGAGTCTCTCTCCAAAGACACACAAGAGATTCAGCAGCCGCCTGACAATTTCATCAAGTCACCTTCCTTTAGTCGCCCTCTCCCTGGTCTTCTATTTTTGTTTTATGTCCTCAGTATGACACTATTGGATTTTTTTTTTTTGTTATAGAGAAAAACAATCTAATAGAACTCTGTAACTCGAATGTCTGTGATCAAATTTGGATTAAACATTTTTAAGAAAGAAGGCTGACAACTAAAAGAAAAATAATCTATAGAGGTAAACTGTTAAGTAATTTTTAAGACCTGTATTTGAAATCAGGAAAGTCTGATAACCAGTAAAATCTTTGACCCTGGACATGTCCATTACATACTGGACTTCACTAATCCACAAAAGAAGATAATGACGCTTATACTGCCTCCCTTGAGGTTGGCAACAGCACCAAATAAACAATACAGTGTTGCATAAATTACTAATGATATTAATGATAACACTAAACATGGGGTACAAGCGACTGCATATTTTGATCCTTGTTTCAAACACAAATGGGTATTAAAGTCACTGTCTCTTCTAATGCTCTAATTTCACAGTAAAAGAATTTATGTCTAGCCACTAAGGCCACTACAGGAGTCAGCGCGCTGGATGTGAAGGTCACAGCGGTCGCCCCACATTTATTGTCCTGGTCCTTCTTCTTTCTCCCTGCCCAAAGGTCTATGAATTCCAAGTCACCTCCTGAGCACAGGGCACTAGTCCCTTTAGTAGAGAAAATTCACACAGACGGTACCTTTATGTCCAATCTGTCACAATGCTGATCACTTGAGAAGCAGCCCTTCCAGGTCTAAGAGGACAACACCGTGTATGGCAGCAACAGCAAGGAGTCCATCACACAGCAGAACGGCCCCCAGCTATGGCCCGGGCCAAAGTCAGAGCCCTCACCAGTGCAAATCCTGGGTTACAGTCACTATTTCTTACAGAACAGTTTGCCTCTTTAATAACTGACCAAAGCACAATACATTCTTTTTATTCTTCTCTTGAAGAATCCAAGGAAAAAACAAATCGGCTATCATCACAACTGGGCCCTTGCCTAGAAATCAGAGAAGCACATCCCGCCTTCCACACCCAAATTAGAGATTGTGCTTCCCCAGCAGCACTACTGAGCCGAGCCTGGTGTTGATTTGAATTTTAAGCAGAGCCAAGGCTCAGGCCCATCCTCCTGTCAGTGCATGGCAGGGAAACAGGATAATGCCTTCCTTTTCCTGCAGAATGCCAGACACCCAAGTGCTACCTCCATGAAAAGTGGGTGAGCACTTGTAGCACATCTTACTCTAACGAGCGCAAGTACGGCACCACTGGCATCTTGTCGTGTTATTGGGAAGCAGAGGCAGGTGCTGTGTGAACAGAGCAAGCCGAACTCTGGTGCGTGAGGTCGTTACAAATAGGCGAGGCAGAAGCTTCTGCAGGAGCGAGCTGTCTGTCACCCGTCCCAGAAACAGCACCTCCCTTGTGGGAAAGGCCAGACTGGAACGCAGGGTGAACCGGAGCAGGAAACGGCAATGCTATGCTCACACCCCCACACCACTGCCTCTCTAGTGCACCGAAATGTTCAAGATTCTGGATGGAAAGTCTTCTTTCCAAAGAGCCTGGCTGGAACTTGGTACTGACCCAGACCAGCCCTAGCTCCTGGAGAAACAGTGAACTACTGTAGTCACCTGACTAGATGGATTGGGTTCGCCGGCGCAGGTCAGAAATGTACAGGAGATGTGGAAAACAAAGCTATGCCTGTGTGCATTGTTGGCATGTGCATGTGCATGCCTGCATGTGCCTGCACCGTGGTGGCATGCGCACGTGTGTGCCTGCGTGTGCCTGCACCGTGGTGGCATGCGCACGTGTGTGCCTGCACTGTGGTGGCATGTGCATGTGCGTGCCTGTGTGTGCCTGCACCTTGCTGGCATGCGCACATGCATGCCTGCGTGTGCCTGCACCGTGGTGGCATGCACATGTGTGTGTCTGCGCATGCCTTCACTGATGTAGTCTTTCTTACTTGCTGTAGAAATCACTGTACTTGAGACGAGCTGATGACATCTGCTCACCCTGCACATCCACCTGGAAGAAACAGGACGGGAAGCCATAGTGATGGACACCTAGGCCCATGCAGTTTTGGCCCAGTTATAGGGCCTGGGAAAGACGTCTCTGAAGGTTGGTCTAAGGACAGTCCCCAAAAGACTGCTGATGACAAAACTCAGCCCTGATAACACCGCTGGCTTCTCAGCAGCAGGGTTCCAATCATCTCTGAGCCAGAGGGTCTGCTCAACCATGGAGGGCAGCTAACTCCCTGCAGGCCACAATGGCCCAGCACCAGACCAGTGTGGCTGGGGATCCCAATTCTGAGCCAGTGTGTCGCCCTGCCATATGACCTTGAGCAGATTCCAACCTCACTCTGCTCCATAGCCTGGTGGGAAGCCAGACTTGACGAGCCAATGGTGTCCTGAACGGTCCAGTTGCTATAGGACTCTGACTCCAGACATTGTCTTCTGGAGGGAAGTGAACCAGGGCGTGCTAAACGCCTGTGATGCCGGCCCTCTAGGAGACTGAGGCAGGAGGACAAGTTCACACCCAGCCTGGACAACTCAAAAACAGTTGTAGCTTAGGGCTACACCTAAGGAGGTAGCTTAGGGCAAAGGCCTTGAGTCCAATGCTCAGTGTAGATTAAAAAAAAATTTTTTAAAGGAAAGTTGGCAAGATTTTCCTCACTGGATGGTAAGCAAAGTACCCGGAGACCCTTTCTGAGGACAAGCAGCGTCTCTATCTTGGTGAGGAGCACAAAGTGTGTTCCCCACCCCTGCACACGTGACTGCTCAGGCTCCGAGCTCTGCATTCCCTCCCGTCCACTGGAGAGCAGAGGACAAGGATGGCCATTTCTCAAGGTCTGGACAATGATGCACACCCTGTCCGCCCTCTGCTCGTCCCCCTGCAGCACACTGGCCACCTCCTGAAGGGCCAAGGACAGCGGTTTCCGAATGGATTCCGATCGCTCGGTGGGACAGAAACTTCAAGAGGACAGGAACCTGCATTGATTTTATTCCCTGCTGTGTCTCAAAAGCAGAGCCTGGCTCCTAAGCTTGTTAACACGGGGAGTGCACTGTGCCATGCTACCTGGAAGGCCGCGTCTGGTTCGTGGGCACCTTCACAAATCACTGTGCGACTGGCATGGAGGTACTTCTGGCTCTGGGGGCCACTGCTGTGTGCCTGGCATCCCTTCTGCCTTCCCTGGGCCCAAGCACTGCAGTTCTGCCATCAGGACACTAAGAGGAAGGAAAGGGGCTGAGCAAAGCCCTGTCTGTCATCACTTTTGCCATCAGCTATAAAATCCACAGCAGTATTAGAAACATGATAAAATCAAAACTAACAGGAGAGACTGTGGCTACTCCTGCTAGGCAGCCAGTGCCCACAGCTTGGCCAACAGGGCAGCAGGGTGCAGCTGCTGCTTCGCTTCCCTGTGACCTGGCATGCAGACTTGGACTGTCTGCTGGGAATGTGAGGACCGACCTTGATCCCCCCCGGGTGGAGGGTGGAATAGCGCGCTGCCCCTTCGGGGTAGATCACAGTTGCGGGGTTTGGTCTTTGGTCGAATGGGCGCACAATGGCAAAGACTCAAGCTGGCCCTGGAGAGGGAGCCGGACTGGAGCCAAGGTCCCAGCTCTAGCGCCCAGCGAAGTCCCGCTGCGCACTCATGCAGGGGGCACCTGGTGTCTTTCTAACAATCGCGGGCTTCATCACAGAAAGAGCCACACTGCCACATGACACACAGGTATTCGCCACCCCATCTTCCCCAAGCACCCTGCCCGCCCCTTCATGCCCACACACTGTATATCTGGTGTCACTGTTTATTAAAGATAACTAATGCCCTAAGTCTTTATTTACTTCTGTTTATTGCTATTTTAGCAAGAGTCACCAGAGAGCGGCTATGCGCCTGGTCCACACAGGTTCTTTAATCACTGTGAGTAGGTAAAATCATCTGTGACAACTAATCCAAAAAGCAGATTATATTTATTTTGGATACAGTGGCTTGCAATTCGTTAAAATCAACAAAGCCTTTTCATTAGCCCCCTGCTGACGCCCTAAAAACAGACATTGCAAGGGTCTCCAAGCGCTCAGCACACATGTGCAGCCGAGCTAACTCTTGACAGATTCTCATTGTGAACACAAAACCTTATTAAACCAACAAACAACATGCAGAACCCCTCTGTTTCCATACAAAGGCTTAATTAACACGCTAAACTCCAGAATCCGAGGCATGGCCTCCAAGCTTCCAGAATGTGGCAACAAAACAAACACAGAAACCATCATTAGCTAAGCAAGCTTTACCCCAAATTGGGACTTTTTCGTTTTGTTTTCTTTTTCCAAATGATGCAGGGAAAGGATTGGGAATCGGAGCCATGGCGCCTGGACTAACTCGACCAAACTCTGATTCCAGGGGCCGCCTGCCAGAGAGGACAAGCAGTCGCCCCTGGCCGTGCCCGGTACTGCACTCCTTCGACCCTCACTCCCACCCCGCCCACACACCGCGAGTTTTCATGCTCAGTTCCCGCGCTGGCTACCAGGTGGCTGTCCATCCCAAAGAAGCAGGACCTCTTCCCCGGGACTGCATTCGACGGCTGTGTCAGAAACGGGATGTCGCAGGGGGAGTGCACGCAGCGGTGAGTCGGCCGTCACCACGCCACCAGCCGGCAGTCCTAATTAATGAAGGCACCGAAAGGTCCACTCAAAGAGCAGCGAAGGTAGACAGTGATTTATGTTTACCTAAGGGGAAGATTATTTAGCTTTGCAAGAGCTTTCAAAATGACGGAGATATGGTGCAGTCCTTCTCCAAACCTGCAGGGCAACTCAAAGAGGGAACCAGAAGATCCAGAAATAAAGGGCCAGGAGACAGACAGAAGTTGTTCTCTGTCTCTCTGTCTCTCTGTCTCTCTGTCTCTCTGTCTCTCTCTCTCTCTCTCTCTCTCTCTCTCTCGCCTGTTGGAAAGCTGCTGTGATTTGTGAATTTCCCTGACTGCTGCTGCAATAGAATTACTTGTTTGTCCCCTCAGCAGAAGTGTGATTGTTGTCAAGGATGATTAGCACATGATAGTTCACACCGGTCTCTATCTAATGTGCGGCAGGTATGCCGGGGTGGAAAGGGGAAGCCAAAAGCAGCCTCATGAGCAAGAGCCCACTCAGTTCGTACATTCCAGCCTGCCCAGGGCAGCAGGTTGCCCAGAAGACAAAAGGGCCAGTTGGCTGCCCCAAGGGCCTTGTCCAGCAGCCCCTCCGGCTGGGACTTCAACTTCTGCTTCATTCCTTAAAGCAAAGAGCTATCTGCTAGAGCAGATAATAAAATCCAGCCTAAGAGGAAAACCCGCACCCAAAGCTTCTCTCCAATCAGAGTTCAGTCCACAGGGAGAAGTGAGCCACATCTGATATACAAGTTATCATTTTAGCTCTCCATAATTAAAACTATGGTTGCCATGGTGATCCAAAGAGTGCTGCACACAGACGCCAGGCCAGTGCTATGACTTTTTGTGACTGTGAATACAGTTCGCAGCCCCGCTTGGGGTTTATAGACAACAGGGCCGAAATACGACATCAGCAAACAGGGGAGCCGGGCTGGGTGAGGAGAGGGGCTTTCCAACTCCGTGTGTGCCCAGCACCTGTTTCCAGCGTCTCCTTGGGCCGTGGGTGACAGCGGGACATCTCCCCTGTGAATTTATACCCAGCCGCTGTCCGCACACCCTCCAGTTCCCCAAATCCCTCCTCTGCATCTTCCATCGGCAGATTATACTCAGGAAGCATCTTCCAGTGCATCACAATAGGTCCGTGCCAAGAGTCCTTACAGGGCGCAAGAGGCCATGTGCGCCATGCAGGGAAATAAAGAGATTCCACCGGATTCTGACTTCTCTGGGCTGCGCGACAGTCTCTGTGCCTCAGTCATAAGCAACTGTCCCTGGTAAGAATAGCACTCACCTGAGGAGCAGTCCGACTGCGCACCCCACAGCTCCTCACACAAGAAGGAGAACTCCCCTCCCTTAGGTTTCCAGTGGGCACAAGGGGTTGGTGGAGGATTTTTTTTTTTTTTCTGATTTTTAACACAGGCTTCACCTTCTGATTTATTTAAACTGAGTCTGATGTTCTGTGTTCAAAATCCCCTTGAGGGGGAAATAATCTTAGTCCAAGCTAGAGAAGGAGACCACACAAGCTGTCTGAACCCGCCCAAGTGAGCAGACTGGAGTCCTCCAGGCATCTGGACATGCTCTGGAAATGTCAGGAGGGCCAGGAGCTGGCGGACCTCCACCAAGGGCCCTGAGTTAAAACCAAGTCTGGGGTTGCAGAGCTGGAGAAGGCAGGCAGCTGCATCCAGCTGCTGGAACAGCGCTTTCGGTGCGGAGACGTGAAGTCCCTCCAGGCCTGTGGCTCCTCCACGCCCTGAAGCCCGAGCTCAATGGGACTGGAAATGCTTATTTGGCAAGGAAAGGAGTAAAGGATGCATACTTCTTAATTTCTTATATTTTTCCTCTAACAATTATTTTTTTAAAAAAACTATCTAAAACTCAGGCCATGTCCTGGCTACTTCTCTTGTAATCAGAGAGGAAACTGTAATGGTAAAGACAGTTTACAAAGATCTTTTAACACTTTCCATGTTTCACCCAGAGCTGGACACAACAGCTGAGGTGTTGCAAGAAGCCTGCACTGCAGGCTGAAGCGGGACTGAAGGCGGCAGGAGAGGAGACAAATGGCACAGAAGGAGCGTCCCTCCGGGCGGGTGAGCAGCTGAGCCCGCACTCTAGTGGAAAGCAGCCATGCCTGGGACCCCAGTAGCCTGGGAGGCTAAGGCAGCAGGACTGCAAGTTTAAGTCAGCCTGGAAAACTTAGCAAGACCCTATCTCAAATGGCTGGGAACCACTGCAGGTCAGGGGAAAGGTTGAATCCCTCATAATACACACACTAGTGCACGAGTGTGGGTACACACACACACACACACACACTCACACACGAAAAACAGCTGAAGACAGCCACAATTTCTGCATGTCTTAAACTCTGCCTCACAGGAAATACACTTGTTAGGGAGACTCATGTCTAGAGAGAAATTCCCAAATAAGCTTTTACTAAAAGCCTAGATGCTTAGAAATGGCAATTGCTTCTTTTTCTTTCCAAAAGCAATCTAAGCCATAACCCGACAGTTCTGCTCTCTGATAACTGAGTGAAATCTAATACTGTTCCTGAAATTTTATAGACACTCCTGTCTTTCCAAGTACATGAATAGTGTATATACACTCTTCAAAAGCTCCATTTGTCTCCTTTGTAGCAAAATGGCAGGCGCCAATGGGAGCGCGGTGCCCGGGGCAATGTTCCTTTCTGGCTTAGAAGCTGGCTGCTAATCACCTGCAAGTCACCAAGGACTACAAGGCAGGCGGCCCGGAGATGCCCAGCGCAGCCCCGGAGGGTGAGGGTTCAGCAGAAACAAAGCGAGGGAGGCTTTGGCGGCCAGAGGGAGCTCTGCCAACTGACCAGCGAGGATGTCCCCAAGGACGGGTTCAAGGGGCCGAAGAGAAGCAGTTAAAGATCAGAGGCAACTTGAAATGGGCCCGCGTGCTGTGCGTGTGAAGTAGAGAGAAAAAGAAGCATCCTTCCAAAAGGTAACAATCTCAGGGCCAGCGATATCTTGGGGAGCAACTTGCTCAGCCCGTGGGCTGCGAGGCTGAGCTGACAAGCGGTCGCTCAGAACCGGCGCTGTGACGCTCTGCAGCAGGGCCGGGCCACACCTGGATCCCGCTGATACTTTGCCACGGGCCACAGGACCACGAAGGACGATGCTGGCTTCTAACCGGATCTAGTAAGATCTGGATACTTCTCCCTCCTTCAACCCGAGAGAACACAGCAGAGAATTCAAAGGGCATTAAAGGCTTAGAAGACTGCAGCTAAGAAGTTGCTAAGGGAAAAGAGTTTAATCCAGTTCCGATTCTTAGCAGAAAAAGAGTGTGGACTCCTGAGGGTTTTTCACGAGGCGAGTGTCAGCCACTCTTTTCAGCCACTGAAAAGTCAAGGAGAAGGAAAGGAACTAAAGTGGTGTAGCAGAAAAGAAGCCGTTGGGAAGGGCAGGGCCTGGGCCCACAGCGGGCTCACGGCCGCTCCGCCTGCCGTGGTGACCGAAGGCAGACCCTTACGTCCTCAGGCTTCTTACAGCCGAAAGTCGAGTGTGGCTCTGAACTGAGGACAACCGGCCCCGCCCTGCACTCCCACCACCCCGTGGACAAGCTTCCCTTTCTCCTCCATTGCGTCCCCGGCTCCTTCCTCAGATGTTTCACTTTCTTCACTCATCTCCTCCACTTCAACAGCAAGGGACTGAGCGTCTCCAGCCCCATCTGAAGCAGGTGGCCTTGCTCCATCACCTCTGTCATGGCAAGCCAGCCACAGCCCAACCTCCTCGCCTGCCAGTCCTGCCCTCTTAAGCATGTCAGAAGACTTGGTACTTGGTCAAGGCAGAGGTGACTCCTCAGACGGCTTCTCTCTCCTCGGCTGGAATCTGCAACCCACATGCCATGCCTTCAGCTACTGCATGACATGGTGGATCACGAATTGCAGTGAAAATCCAAAGAAGGAGAGAAGAGGGGGAGGTCGGAACAAAGGAAGTCCTTACCTCTCTCTCCTCAGATCCCGGCATGTATCTTTCTACCTGCTGCCCCTGTAGGTTCGGCTACTCTTCTACCTCATCTCGGAGGAATCAGAAACCTTTCACCCTCTGGCGTCTGGCTCACCTCACTAGCTCAGTGTCTTCAGGCAACATTATCACACATCAGAGACCTACTGCAGGCAGGGTAACATCGCGTTGTATGTGTTCACCACAGCGGTACGCCCGTTTATTTACTGGGTTTAGTTTGTCCTTCCTCCCTCTCTCCCTCCCTTCTCTCCATGCCTTCTTCCTTCTTCCTAGAAATACTTATTGGTCACCAAGCTCCTGTGAGACGCACCCCTAGAACAGGAGACTCAGGAGAACGTTCAAACTGAAAAGAAAGGGACCATGGAGCCAGAACAGCAGCCGCCTCCCACCTAAGCCTGGAAGCCTGTGGCAGGGACCTGACCTCACGTGCAATGCAGTCGGGCTTGGCAGAAAGGTTTGTAAAGTGGTGAGTTAGACACAACCAGAGGGTGTGCAGGACATCCGGGGGGGGGGGGAGGCTGGGCTTCCAGAATCACTCAAAAGTGGCTGGGATCAGTGTCCATGGGGAGGGAGGAGCATGGCCACCCTGACAGAGACACCCTCAGGCTGGCAGAGGATAGATGGTGGAGTCCGGGGAGATGACACGGAGCCAAGGCCAAAGGAGAATGGTGGATTCCACCGCCCAGGGTGACTATATTGTCTGCGGTCCTTTCCCAAGCCCAAGGCTTTGCCTGTCACTCCGCCATCTCGGTAATATCCTCACAGTGTCTACGGCTGAACCCCTCCCAGGACACTCCAACCTCTCACCCCCTCTCCTCCCTTCCCCTGTACACTGCAGGCACCAGGCCCAGGACTGGGCCCCTCCATGGACACCTGTCCAGTCTTACATGTCCTTTCTGACTCGGCCCCTGAGTAGGAACCTTCTCCTGGCCCCCTCTCACTGCCCACACCCATCCTCCTTTTCTCTTGCATCTTTCATCTCTCCTCTGACCTCTTTCCTTCTGCTTCACATACTCTGAGGTCCCTGTGGCATCCATACTCTTGGCCCGTCACTGATTCGAGTCTGCCCTGCAGCTCGGAACCAGGTAACGCATGATCTCACCTGGCACCAAGCCCGGCTCTCCTCCTTGGGAGGCTGGTCAGGGATTCCTGTCTCCTCCTGCCCACCCTCCACCCAACGCTCTAACCCCCACGGGCACATCCTTCTGGCCTGGGCTTAGCTGTCCACAGCTCCGTTTCTAGAACGAGCTCCTTCTCCCGTCTTTCAATAGGGATGTTAAAGACCCCGGAGCTGCCAGGAACCGTGGGACACAGTCCTTGTCCCTCCAGAATGTCAATTACTTATCCTCTGTCTTTTAGTTCAAGTCTTAAATGGTACCAGGCTACCTATCAACACAGCTTTTCTCTGGCCCAAGAGGTCAGGCAGGGTCACAGAAAGGAGACTGAAGCAGAGTTTTCAAAGTCATCGAGTGGGCTTCAGGGGGACAGAGGCTCATGGAGGAGGCACAGGGAGGAGGAACTGCTGACGGGGAGCCAGGAGGTGGACACTGGGATGTCACAGGGGTTGCTTTGCAAAGCGAAGGGGCACAGCAAGACATGTGATGGGATTGGGCTATGGGGAATTTCACTAGACAGACAGGGGATCCGCATGATTTTTAAGGGGAAAATTGACATATGAAGTGATGTTCATGGAGGGTGGAGCAGGGCTGGAAAACTGAGAGGCTGAAGGCCAAATTCTGTCCGGAAGCATCTGTCACCATCTGGTCCCAAAGCAACTGGAGGCAGTCCGTGGATTCTGTGACATCATTATAATTTCAACCTTATGTATGTATGGGGCACAGTGTAACGACTTAACTTATGCATTCAAAGGTATAATGGTCAGATAACAATAGTATTTCCACACCCTTAAACATTTAAAAACTGCTGATAATGTATAATCTATATATTTACAGGCGCAGGGTAATATGTGAGAGTGCATGTACACAGCGTGTAGTGGTCATATCAGCACAGCCAGCGTCGGTCTTTTAGGAAAAGGAGTATTAAAGGTGCTGTGCACACTCCCAGGCTTCCGGCAAGAGCCCTCCCTCATCTCCGTCTCGTCCCTAATAACTTGGGGGGAACGTGTTTCATGTTCTTATTATTGAGTCTTATAAAAACCACTACCAGAATTCTCTTTTACTTCACCTTAAAATTCCTTTCTATGTTTGCAAAAATAACAGATTTGCTGTAAAAAAAAAAGTTTTAAATTCAAGAAAATAGTCTTCCTTTCATATTAAAAATGGTTTCTATTCACAGAGATTCTTGTATTCACAGCCACTTTCCTGAGTAGTCTATGAAGTACGGAATCCAGATCATGTTAAAAGAATACATATAAGATTTAGACTAAAATAAATATATTTCTTTCTTTCCAGGAGAAGTCAAACTAATCAAGACAAGAAAATGAGATGTCATAACAAAAGCAAAATACACACGTCTGCTATACCTGTGTGATGAAAGGTAATAGGAAGCAAAATTGGAAGGTAAAAATAAAATAGGGAGACTTTTTGCAACACATTTTTAAATAGGGTTAATATTCTTATTATGCAACATGTTTCAACAACCAAAGCACATGACAGGTATGTTTCAACAGAATAAATTGCCAAGACAATGTAGTACAGAAATTCAGTAAAAAGATTCTGATGTTCAGGAAAGATTGTAAAAGATCCTTAGCTGCATTCATAATTTTTAAGATGTAAATTGAAATAGCTATAAGATACTTGATCCCAGTAATAAATTAGCAAAAAATTAAACTCTAAGGGATTTATGGTTAATGAAGAATTTTAGTGGAAGTGTAAATAGCTCTGATTTCTTAAGATCCATTGATAACGTTTTTTGTTTTTTTGTTTTTTTTTGAAACACGGTCTCACTTTTTAGTAGTTCAGGCCAACCCTGAGATCACTATGCAGCCCAGGCAAGCCTCAAAGTCAGCAATTTCTTCTGCCTCTGCCTTCCAGGTGCTAGGATTACAGGTATGAGCCACCATATCCCACACTGTGGTGTATGGTTGCTAGGGATTGAAGTTGGGACCTTGCACTTGCAAGACAGGCACCACAACCACTGAGCTAAATCCCCATCCCATATTGATAATTTCTTATAAAACTACAAAGGTAGATTGTTTTGGTTCAGTGATCCTACTCTAGATATGTCCGACAGAAACACAGTCATGAGAATAAAGATATTTATCTAGACTGCTAAAATCATCAATCAATCAATCAATCATAAGGATAACTAAAATATCATCACTAAGAAAGAAGTGGTCAAGTGTTCTACAGCTCTTTATGAAAACACTAAATAGGTTCGCACCTAAAAAGACATGTACATTTAACAGCTAAACTATGGATCCACTATGCTGTGGGTACATTGTTTCCAGGTAAAAACTAAAGTAGCTAGTTATTAATCTCCATGAACACTGGCATCTGTGGAAATGAACGTCAGCAGGTTGTCAATAGGGAAGGGACTCCTTCCAGGTGACTAAGATGGCAGAAAGTAAGAAGGCTACTTATAACCAATGCTCTCTGCCTGTTCCTGCTATTCAGAATAGTTATTTAAACCCTACCATATATATCTTAATCTTCAGCACTTAGCGTTCCTCGTAGGAGATGTTCAGGAAATGCTGGTGAAAGAGAGGTGCTTTGGAAACCATCGAGAGCATTCAGCAGTCTCCCAGTTTCATCCATTTGAGTATAAAGGACACCGAGAGGTCACTTTTTGCTGGGTTATGTGTAAGTTTCCTGGCTGATGATAAGCCGCATCCCTCTGCTCACAGAGGTTCAGATGGACAGCCACAGCTCCTCAGCTTGGCCAATGCTCTCGACCGAGAACTTCAACTTCATCATCTTTAAAAGAGGGTAAGACCAAATCCCTGAGGGGGCCGCCTCCAGGATTCAATGATTCATTACGTGGAAAAGACTTAAAAAGTGTGGAGCACAGAAAAATATTGTAGAAGTGTTAGTCATTAGTCTACTTTCCGGACTTTCTATAATAAATGTGCTACATAAAGATGTTCTGCCAAAAACCAGCAACAAATACAACAGTGGTCCTGCTGGCTTAAGGTCGTGCTGAAAACTTCCTATAGCCAGTGACAAAGGCATGATGTTCTGGGTGCAGTCACTGCCTCCGTGTTCTGTGACACAGGGTAAATCTACTGCACTGATACTTGTATAAAAGGCTTACATACATATAATTATGCACAACTCATAATAACTGAGAATAATAATAAAGGACTATTTTACTGTCCATTATACTTTGTTATTTTACAGTGTAGTCTTTCTATTAGCAAAATGTTGAAGCTGGGTGTGGTGGCTCAGAACTGTAACCCCACCAGTGCTGTGGGGTCTGAGGCAGGAGCCTGCTGCAAGGTCACATGCCCTCAAGGCCTTCAGCAGTGGACTGTAGTCCATGTCCCCCCTTCCTCATCCATTCTGCCGGAGTGTTTGGAAAGCACCACACATTTAGCACTTCAGCGTGTATTTTTAGTATCCTCACCCCTGCGCATTTTGTGTATCCTCTTCTCTCTCAACTACACCTTAGGTTATATTTGATTTTACCAGTGAGAATCAACCGAGGAAAAAGGGGACATGGTGTGTATTCGAGACAGACTTGACACCTCCAATGTCAGCATCACTTAAAGAACCTCTATTTCATACACTACAAACTACTTATAAATTGAAGATGTGATATTTCAAGAAAACTGAGACCCTATTAACTAATTTAGCCATTAGTGAGAAGCACAGATGCTTGGTCAAGGTGGGCAGAGTACCACACTTGCACTCACCCGTTCAGATGTGCTGGGACTCACTCCCTGAAGGTATCAGTCTTCTGCAGGCACTGAATGCACATCCTACAATTTAGCACAGTGTTCACACTATCTACCTGGGGAGAGACTCCTATCCCTACACCTTGAGTGCCCAGTCCCAGAACTCTGCCCCCTACACCATTCAAAACTGGCTACCCCCTCCCCAACTTTCAGTTTGCCTTGTCTACAAGCTGGGGATTTCCATGACACCACTGTCTGACCCCGTTAATCTATAGGAGTAGTACAGAGAACTCAGGGAAGTGGTTTTACCAGTTGATTAGATTGACAGAGGATGTGGATGGACAGAGCAAGAGGCATGCAGGAGAGGGAGTACAAGGGACACAGAGCTGCCATATCCTCGGTGCTCCCTGCCCTGAGCCACCCTGTGTACTGTCACCCAGAAACTCTGGACCTATGGCTCAGATTTCAGGGCAGCTTCCTCAAAGAGAGGGGATGAGGTATTAATTCTATCTCTAGGTCCAGCCCCTCCTGAAGGACCCCAGGGAAGCTTCTAACCACAGTGTGGTCTTTGTGAAGACTAAGAACCCAGAGAATTCCCTGCTGAGAACACTAAACGCCTTTGCCACACAGGAAGTTCCCAGGGATCAGGAGCTCTGGGTCAGAAATTGGGGGCAGGGATTAAATACACATTTCTCGTTATAAAATAATCACAATTTCCTTATAGTCTTTTGTTTCAGGGTAGTTTATGATTTCTTGTAGCACATGTCAATAGCAATACTGAACTACAATAAGAGAAAGCAAGCAAAAATGTCAGGGAATCATTTCTCCTAAAGGAAATCAGCCAATCGGGTCCACTCGGGCTGAAATGTGCCAGCACGTTACCATTAAGAAGATAAAAGGGGTGATGGATTTATTAGTGGGAAAGTGAACAAGTGAAGGTCCTACTGTCACGTCTTAGAGACCTTGGGGTGTGCACACACACACACGCACGCACACACACTCGGTGTAACCAGACTGTATCCTTCCTGTGAACCATTACTAAGCGCCAATGTGACGGCTATGAATGCACTTCATTAGAGACAATAATATTTAGACAGCAAACTGGTTTTCTCCTGCTCACTTTGAAACACCCTAATTACTCGTCTCTCACGGATCTCAAGAACAAGGGAGGAAAGAAAGGCAAACAAGACAAAAGAACGAAACGGCCCTTGTGTTCCCACGGAAACTCTGGCTTCCACTCCAACGGGGAAGGACAAGCATGGGTGGCAAAGCGTAGAGCGGACCTTTGAGGATAAAAGCTGCTAAATTACATCCTTTCTGAAACCTGAAGAGAAACTTCAGATTGTCTGAGTCCATCTGCAACCCCTGGGCACATACCCAGTCACAGAAATCCATGAAGAAGTCTCCTCCCACCCTCAGGTCCTCCCCGTGGGGCTAACCCACCGGCCACTTTCCACAATGGCAGAGGTAACCATCACTTTTTACGTGGCTCGGATATTTATGCAGAGAGATAAGCATATTTTCAGATGGTCTATTTAGCAAAATTAATAACTCAAAATTTAGCCTCACTTAGCCAGCACTAAGCCTTCTGCTAATTTTCAGTCATAAATACACAGCATTGACAAAGACATTAAAGATGGAAACAATAAAAATAGCCAGGAAGGGCAGAAAAAGATATTCCATCTCAATTTGCAAAAAAAGATATTAAAATATCAATGATACAAAAATAGACATGAACAATTTGTTTTAAATGCGAGAGAGGGTAAGAACCCAGACTTCCTCGAGGGTGTCTCGGAGGGTTCATTGATTAGCGGATAGGTTCGCTGGTGAATGATCTGCTCACTAGTCAGGAAGGGTGTGAATTAGGCTCTAGCCTCCTGCCTCCCGTGACCAGAACTAGAGTGGAGCCCTCTCGCCCACCCCCTGTGACAGATGATATCTGTTTTCTCCTGTGAGTCTGAATTTAAGAGCCACTGAAGCTCGGCAACAGTATATTCTAGCTCAAATGAGCTGAAAATTGCATTCAATTTGAATTTCAAAAATAGAGGGGAGGAAGAGGGGAAAAAGCCCTCTCCGCCCAACACGTCTCCGCACTTTTCAAATACTTCCTGCTGCTTTGCCTCACTCCGCCAGGCTGAGGACCTGAAACCCAGGATGTGTTGCAGGGGAAAGAGCATCGCTGGATGCCTGCCCAGTCTGAGTTTAAAAATAAACTTTTAATAGTCAAGATCAAAGCAAACCTCACTTTTACGCACATGCATAATGCAGAATACAACCCACCAAAGAAAGAGATTTATCTGTTCCAAACTCGGACTGGACTGCTTTCCTTTTTTTCCCTGCGTATTGAGGGGGTGCTAAAGGTGAAGGTGTTTTGCCTGGGAAGCTCTAGAAAAGCAAATTCATCTCTAAATTAATATTAATTCCTACTCAGCTCACTTAAGCCCCTCATTCCTTATTGCCTGAACCCCCCCTTCACCTGTCTCTTATTATCAAGCAGATGTGTTCTTGAAAATCTGAGGTAGCCATTGATTTTTCAAATCAAATCATATTTTAAATGCTCTAAGAGAGTTAGTTATTTAAAGGAATCTTGTGATAAATTATCTTATAAGCTAAGCTATTTTTAGTGTGCAAATAACTGCCCCTTCCACAATGGCCCAGTAAGCATGAATTCAAAGCGGATCCAGGTTTTCTCAAAGCAGGGCGCACCTGCCCTTTTTAGGGAGTAGGTTAAAGTACCACTAATATTTACAATCAAACTGATGCAATTCCAGAATTATAGCTGAATATTTGGGGCAAGAAAACAATTTCTCTGGATAGTTTCAGCTGAAGAAAGGGCACTACATTCATTTGGATCCACTTCAAACACAGAAACACATCCTCCCATTCCCAAAATTAAGCAACGTGGATGCCGTGATAAATGCAATTTCACTTCTAAAGTACTATTTGCCATACTGAGGCAGGAATCGCAGATTGTTCTCAAGGAGTCTGACTCACTCGAGGGCACCACAGCACATAGCAGGGGATCCTGGGGTGCTGCGTGAGGCAGGTGCTCAGACCACAATCAGTCTCCACTGAAAAGCCCATAGGATTCCAGATAGAAAGTGGGGTCTTGAGAACCAATGGAGGAATCCACGGTAACCCGAGACCAGGCATTAGTTGATGCTCCTCCCAAAGTGGAGGCCTGGACTCAGCTGCTAGAGTCCTGAGCAGAACTGGGAATTTGGCAGCTCACTCACAAGAAGGCAGGAACTCTTAGGAGGTTCTGAGAGGCTAGAATCGAGAACAGCTTCTATCAAGGCACAGGACAAGTCCAAGGAAAGTCCTATTTACTTCTTCCTCAGCACCAGAAGTTCAAAATTAAGAAAGTCTGAGCCTGACAACCACAATATACTCGTCACTCTAGCAAATCAATAGAAATGAGCAAAACATTTTCAAAGGAGCCACACGGTTCCTGTGACACGACTCAGTAACGCCCGACCTGTCAGGGTGAACCACAGAACGCAGCACGCTAAGGGGATACAATGACATTCTCGCCTTTTAAAAGACAGAAGTTGGGAAACGTCAGAACCGCTTCATTTTCTTCTCTAATGAAAGACTTCCCCAAGTACAGGGCAGAGCATTAAGATACCACAGGGCATCTGACAGGCACCACCGACGTCCCGTTAGAAGGGTCCCAGAGAACATCGCTGTTTCCTCATCGTGCAGGGACAGCTTACCTTTCAAGCTGCAACAGTGTCGGAGGAGGACTTTTCCCTTACATCTTCATCATCTAGTATCGCTCATTGATGAACCGATTGGCTGTCAGCTCTATTCATTTATGTCACAGGAGCAAGGATCCAACCAAAAACAGGGAAAAAAAGAAAAGCAAGGTCAATTTTCTCAGCCACTGCATTTAACAAAACCTCCCAGAGACAGACGTAACCACACGTTAATAGCTAGGACTTAGCGGGCTCTGAGCGAGCGCGTCTTTGATTTTCCTATATATATATACCCACGGCCACAGTAATACTCCAACGAACATACAGTCCTCGTTTTTATTTTAAGTTTTCTTCCTTCTCAGCTTTATCCAATTTATTAATCTTCCACTCCTCTCTTATTTATAGCGAATGCTCTGGTTACGGTTTCAAAGTATTTCCCATTAGAACACCCATTTATAACTTCCAAAGGAAAAAAACCTTCCAAGACCAATGGACTTTCTACTTTTTTTACATCAGTCTCAAAATACTTTCATTCCTCCAAATGTGAAGTTTGTTTCCTATTTCTCTAATGCTCAAAAAGGACAAAAGATAACAGGGAGAAGAGCACGCGTTTTCTAACTGAAAAGACTGAAAGATTCAGTTTCAAGTAACTCCATCCTGCACTTTAACCAAATGCTCACATCATTTTAGGCAGAACATCTGTCTATCAAAAAAGAAAAAAGCCTTTCCTGAGGAGCTTCATGAAACTGCCAATATTGTACCAATTTTGATCTATAAAAATGGCAGGTCCAGATGATACAAATGGATAAGTCTTCACCTTGATAGAAAGCAACTGTTAAGAGCAGTCAAGTGCACTTTTGGCTGTCCAGGGGAGTCTGGTGCTGAACCTGGAGCTCAGGCAGGGCTGTGACCAACAGGTGCCTGGGAGGCCGGGCACACACTGGTGCATGATCTGCTGTGATTAGTTACCTAAAAGATGTGCAGGAACTAATCAGCCAGTCGCACTGGGCCACTGTCCACCACAGTCCTGGTGGACTGGAAAGAGACTCGCAAGGAGACCTGTGTGGCCACAAGAAGGTTCCCATGGGGCTCTACCCATCCACTCCCCAGGGGACTTCCAGCTTTCCCTCTTTGCTTTCAAGAACAAAGTTTTACAGTAAAATGCTAGACAAATAATCATGATTGACGCCAGCTCTAACTTTGTCTTAACACCCTGATGCTACAACGGTAACAGAAATCCTGCTTTGATCATTTACTTTAATGCTAAAGAGAAGTTGTTTAGGTCCTAGAAAACAAAAGGACAGTTTTAAGGTGAATTCTTGTGCAGAATAAGGGCTGAAGACCAGCTAAATCAGGGGCCAGAGAGGAAGCTTCCAGTGTGAACTGGAGCTTTGCAGGGTCTGGACTCAGAGAAAGGAGGGTGCTTTGCGAATAAGAACAGGAGGGTGTTTCCAAGGTTCCTCTGAAGGAGAGAGGTGGCCAGACGAGCAGGACGGGAGAAGCCACTCCTATTTACTTTCTAGGATTGTGAACACAGGAGGCCCCTGAGCCAGAAAGGTGCAATCTGTGTAAGTAAAAAAGATACCTAAGAGAGAATCCACTCAATGGGCACTCCAGGGTCAGGAGCCAAGTCAGGTTGTTATTTCTTCGTTTTTATAAAAAGCTTAGGACTTCGGGTGTCTAGAAGGATTTGGGTCAACAAAAGTCCTGCAGGTGCAGACTGCCATTGTTGCACTGCCCTCGGATCACAGTGCCAACAGTCATGACTCTTGGCAATAAAGACATCAAGAGTGAAACATATCACATAACACTGAGGACAAATTGTTCGTCAAACTGTAGCGTTCAGACTCATGTGGGCATTACAATATGGACGCCAGGAACTAACCTGCCGGCTCTCTGAGCAGAGGCCTTCACTCAAGAGAGCTGGAGTGCAGGCAGGGAGATGCCAGGGCATCGGGAGGGTGTGTGGAATGAGTTCCTCTGAACACTGCAGGCTACTCCTATTAAACACTGAAGTAGTGAGCTCCTTGGGTTAAGCCTGTTTTAAGTGCTGACAACCAGCCCAACTAGAAGATTCTCATTCAACACTGGGGCTTCTTTACTAAAGGGGACGGGACCTCTGTCAATAGCCTTTAAGAGTCAGTTATGCTATGATTTAGAAGACTGTCGGGGGTAACCTGGAACACTCAGGACTGTTTATCATTTTTCCTCAGTGCAAAGATTCTGAATTACAAATGACCAAATGTAAAATGCAGACTGTGTCTTCACTGTTTTACAAACAAGGAATTGCTCAGAACAGGGATGGCGAACCATTCAAAGGCTCAACCCACTTCTTTTTTGCAAAGGACCAACACTGCGGTTAAACCTGAATACTGAGGCTTTAGTTTAGAAAAAAACAGCTCTTCCATTATCATCCTTTGTCTTAAAAGAAAAACAAATAACATGCATGTTATCAGCTCACCACCCCTGGCTAGGACCCAGTTAATTACTAAGTTTGGACAAATAATCAGACAACAAAGATACTAATTCCAGGATTAGGAACTGCTAGGTGCAGTCACCTGGATCTTGCTTTGCACAACTCCGGGGTCACCTTCCACCAGTCTCAGTGAGAATGATGCTCTGCAAGAGGGTAGGTAGTGAAGTAAGCAGGTCATCAAACAGGGTATTGTTACAGGATATGAAGACATCTCCCCACCGAATTGCTTACTATAAAGCCGCAGGGCTTCCACCTTCCCTACTCGATCCTCCATCAGCCCCACTCTCAGCTCTACACCATTTCAGACATCTCAGGTGGGGATTGAGCACTCTATCTTCAGACGGAGAAAGACCTGCCCTTCTGGTCCTGCGCTAGTGTAAGAACAGACATTCCAGTAAACAGAGAGGACACTTGGCCCTGGCTCTCCTGAGACACAGCCACATAGCAGGGCAGCTCAACCATGGCTGACACAGCTGTGTCCGGGGAAAGCATTTTTTTAATTCCAAACACTTAGAGGAATACTGGGCGGAGTTATCTGTAAGCGCCTTACACATAGGTACAAGAGCCTGAGATGCACACACTTGCCAAAAGTAAACAGACCATAAAGGGAAAGCTTTTTTTTTAAAAGGAGGAACAAAGCAATTCCTCTGATGCTTCTAAAGATAACCTCAGTATACAATCAACTAACAAGGGATAAACAGAACTCCCTCCACGGCCAGACTCCCTTCTGTGTACTGTGCGTGGTTTAGTGATCTACAGGTCTAGAGGAAGCAACAGGTTTCAATAACGGGAACCAGAAATGCTTATGTTTGGCAAGCATGGCTCACACGAATCATCTGCCTCAGGTTGCTGGGAAGATGTGGGCACAGTCATCTGCAGCCCCAGAAGGCAGCCCAGTTAGGGCAGAACCAACGTGGTGTCACCTCTATGGTGCCCTTGCAAGGAAGAGTGGTTAGAGAGGGCACCAGTTTTGGGAGTGGACGACAATCCACCCACTCAGACACAGCTCGGCCGGTGACGGACATCCGAAGTCGGAATTCCAGATTCAGCTCTCGCGATGACAGACTTCTCAAATTCTGTAACACTGGCTACTTTCTGTTGCAATTAGAGAAACTGAGAGAAAGCTTTTCTGGGAGGACAGAGCACTCTAAAAACTAAGTGTTTTTGTTTATTAAATCGACTGAGATTCTTGCTTTTAACATTTGGCCAATTATTCTCCCACTAGATCCCTGGAAATGCAGAACATCAGGAAGAGAAAGGAAGGGGATGTGGAGCAGGGCAGAAAAGAGTAAGTGAGGGCCAGGGAGTTAGCTCAGTGGTTCCGGCGCCTGTCTTGCAAGCGCAAGGACCCGGGTTCGATTCCCCGGTAACCACATAACAATACTGGGTGTGGAGACTCACACCCAGCAGCAACCAGTACCACACACCATAGCGCCGGGCGTGGTGGCTCACGCCTGTCATCCCAGCACTCGGGAGGCAGAGGCAGGAGGATTGTGATGTGAGTTTGAGGCTGAGCTCAGGGCCAGCCTGAACCACAAAGCGAGACCCTGTCTCAAAAAATAAATAAATAAATAAATAAATAAATAAATAAATAAATAAATAAAAAGAGTAAGTGAAAGACAGAAAGAAAGAACGGGAAGAGGGGTGCTGGAAAGGAGAGAGCTCACAGCTTTCATTCAGACGAAGGCAGAACACCCCAGTGCTCCCAACTCCCCCCAGGTTTTTCATGACTGCAAGACGGAAGAGTCCTGGGGATGGAGACCCTGCACAAGGTCCACCCCAGCACCCACATGTTACAGAGCAGGTCAAAGAGGTCCTACAAGGATTCGAAACTCGCAGTAGGGTCTAGAAACCAGCGTAACATCCTACCAGCCACAGCCCCCTGAACGCAGCCATGGCGTTCTCCGTCTTAGAAAATGGCCAGTGCCACCCACAGTGCCCGAAGACGGCTAATCTCTTTTTGGAGAGGAACCAGAACAGCTCGCAGTATTCGAAGCTGCACGAGCAGCTGGCCGTGGACAAAGCTACAGCTGACTCTGCCCCCAGGAAGAGACCTTCGGGAAGAGCCCCCTGCACAGGGAGAGGGCCAAGTTCCCCGCCCCAGTGCGAGCAGTCCCGACAAAGCAGCCCTGCTGCGCATCGTGGTACAACATTTCAACAGATTAGAAGAGGGCTCCATGATCAGGCCATTTAGATGAATGGCTCCCTCTATCTTTGGTGAAATAAATGGGATGGGATGCAATCCACGAGCGATACCAGGGATTAGGTAAAAGCTAAGCCCAGAGGAGAACAGCATCTGTTCCACGGAGGAGGCAAAACAACAGAGGGGCGGGGAGACCACGTCCTCAGCAGAGAGCTGAGGAGGGAGGCGGGCGAGGACGCACTTGTTCCATCACCACCTATTTTCAGAATTTCCTTCAAGCCGGCTCGGACTGAGAACCATCAATTATTTAAAGGATGTAACATGATGCTTCCTTTGTTGAAGCAAATCTGCAGGCAGACCCCGGGAGAAAATAAAAGATGAATTAGGAGGAATTTATTAGTGTGCTCGAAGAAAACAAAGATTTAGCCATTGGGATTGAGTCTGTCTTCTAAAATCCACAATCCTTTCCCCTCATGCCTTCCCACTTACTCATTTTTCCACAGTAGATTACCCACAAAAAGAGGGGATGAATCATTTCCGAAACTTCTCTCTTTTCAGATTCGGCTTTGATGTATTATCTTCATTTAAATTACAAATACACTAATCTGTAACACTGTTTACCAAGGAGCATTTTAAATGAAAGATACAAGAAATTGCATCACTTCACATTTTAAAAATGACTGTGGACTCCGGACCTCATGAAAAACAGCCCGCAGTGTTCTCTGCTTTCGGCTGCTCCATTTCAGGCTGGTGAATGGAATTCAATTAGCAGGCTTTGTACTTTAGGACATTATGATTCCGATGGCTGCTCCGGTCACAAAGGGGGTGCCAAGCCCTAGTTCTGATTTCTGGCAATCCACGATGAAAGGAAAATTCAACAGAGTGGGCTGGTAGGGGGGAAGTTAGTGTTTCCTCACACCATCAACAGAGAACTGGAGAGGGGAGACCAGCACTCTGGACGGCTGGCTCATTAGCATCATTAACTAAGTAAATGAATTAACTTTTGGAGAGGCCTCAGCACCTGAGTCTTAATACTTTCCGAGAATAGCAACAGCCCATTAAAAACCAGCCACACAGATCCCGCCACCTTAGGACTTGCTGTGGCTCAGTTTGTCCCTGGAGGAGCAGAGCTGAGGCCAGGATCTCAGGGATGCCAACACCACCCCAACAGATCAGATAGGGACCCTGGGCCCTCACAGTAAACAAGGTCTGGCATGGGCTCTGTCTCCGGCAGACACAGAGCAGCTCCTCTGCCGTGACTCGGAAACACCGCATCTGCACCAGGCTGCTCCAGCACCACAGTGCCCGCGCCCCTCCTGTCTGGTTCTCTGGACAGCAAACATGGAGACCCTATGGTGGGCCATTTTGGAAGGAGACACGTATGGCCACGGAGTACTGATAAGCACTTCGATTCACTAGCCAGTGAGATTGGGCTGAGGATGCAGCTCAGTGCTACAGCAGATGTCAGGCACGCTCAAGGCCCCAGGTTCAACTCCCGGCTCCGACATGAGCTCACGGGTGGCACCGCCACCGTCCTCTGAACAGAAAGCAGACGGCTGCAAGGCTGGGCTTCTCCTCACTCGTCACCCAGCCCGTCCAGTCCTCCTCCCGGAAAACTGACAGGTGCAGTCACATTGAGCCCTGAAACATCTCTCCACAGACACACTGCAGGCGTGGCCCCGCTTCTCTGTACACTCCTGGGAGAGTCACTTGGGGCACTTTAAGGGCTGGCTGGCGGTGACCTGAGCCCCAGGGCAGAGAAGCAGCTGGGATGTACTGTGTGTCTCCGAGCTGTTTCTCCCCAACTCAAGACTGTACCCACGTCTGCGGCTCCCCAAGGTCCTCCCACCCTGCACACAGTTAATCCTGCTGGCAACTCCTGTTATCCCATGTTGGCGTGTGCCAGTGGCAAGAGATGCTGCCCGCGGCATACAGAGCTGTCCCTACAGCACACTCCACCCATGACCTTGAAGCAACTTTGGACACTGCCCACCAACAACACACTTGGGATCGGTCTTCATAGCACCACTTGGCAGAGATCTGTCCCAATCAGAAGCCCTCATTAGGGACCCTGCACGAAGGACAAAGCAAGTTACGGTGTTGAATCATTAATTATCGGGGCCCCTGTCTGACTCTCAAATCACTCTTATCCTAACCAACACCCTGCTTTTGGTTTTTCAACAATTTCCTTTCCTCCTACCAGTGGCTCTGACATACAGAGGGGTGAGGCCCAGCGGATACTGGGAACATAGCATAGGGGCTGTTCAGGTGACCTGCTTCCTCATGGCTGTGCTGACTTCACAGGAAGCCTGTGGCTCTTGCGGTTCACCCCAAGTTGTCAGCTCCGAAGCTGTCACTTCCCTAAACTCGCAATCTCAGCCTGCTTTCCTTTTTCCCTTCGGTGATGTCACCTAAATGAGATGTTCCAATTTGGAATCATTTCCACGTTAGAAATGTATGAAGAATCCAATCCATATGCCCTACGACTTGTCAAGGAAATTAACTATAAAGACAGTATCGATATTATACAATTAAAATGAGAGCTCTTAACATATTTAATTTCCCCCTGACCTGACTTTCTTTAGTCATTATGGACAAAAAGCATGAATTCATTATTTGCAAATAGCCTAGACTGCTTAATGTATTCTGCATGCGCGTGAGCCACGTCCCGTGAGCACATGCACATACATACATTTAAGTGTGGCGCAACTCTATCAAGGGCAAAACTAGTAATGAAGGCGCCACCACTGGTCGTTCAGAGTGGAGGCTCCGGAGAGCGGGGCTACAAACACAGAAATACATTTTGGTGCAGATATTTTAACTTTCCATAACACAAGGGAGGGAGAGAAGGAAACGAGGAAATGGAGAATCTTAAAAATCAGTTTAACTCTCCTGTATTATCTACTGCAGAAAGCATCTTGTTCCCCCTCCCCCCACAAGTTTGGGTAAGGAATCTATTTAAAGCTGTTTGGGATTGTTGTGTTTTTAAAAATTTAACAATCATCGCTCTGAAGCTTAATCACTTGTATGTGTGACAAACCAGATGGCTCAAGTGGGTGTTTGTTTACAAGCTCTCTCCACAAGGCTTTGGCTCCCTTTTAGGCCCAAACTGAGTATTTCAATATTTCAACTCAGAAGGAGGCGATGAGAAATAAAAAAGAAAGAGAAGCAGCCTCTGGATATCCCTCCTTCATGCCTCCTGCTCCCTCTCCACTCAGCTACTGTCTAATTTTCTGAACCACGAATGTGTGTCTTGATGAGACCTTTCGTCCTCCTTTGAGAAATCTTTGCTATTCTTTTGCTTATTCTGCACTCAGTAACCTGCGGCCGCTGCATGATGGCCAGCAGTGGCCAAATGGTCAATGTACAGGAAACCAAGAACCCAGGAGACGGCCATGTTGGCAGGTGGCGTTTTCTTTCTGTCCTTTCACCTCCACCCAGAAGGCAGGAATGGCACTGGCTGTGGCCGCAGCAACAGCTCAGCATATGGCACCAGGAACAACCAGAAACATCACCTTCTAGCGCTTCCGGAGGGCCCAGGGCTGGGACGAGGACGCAGTGTCCTTTCCTGCTACGTTCCCTGACCATGTCCACAGCAGTGCTCAGCCCCAGACAAAGCGGGAGCTCCAGGACAAATGCAGAGCACTCTGCTGTGCAGCTCACTGCTTCATGAGCACCCAGCGCCCTGGTGAAAGTCCACAGGACAGCAGGGCATCTGGCGTTCTCTGGGAGCACCTGAGCAAAGTGGCACGGATTGTGAATATGACCGTTCTCTTCCAGTTCTAGTGATCTCCAGACTGGATTTAAGATGTGTTATTAGTCTGTACAGTGTGCAGTCTGGAACACCTAGATAAATTAGCACATCCGTGATGGATGGGACTGTGTTGCCTCCTGTTCTAAAAGAAACATTTAAGAAAAAGCTTTTTCATTGTTTATGGTTTTTAATGCAGCAGAATGTCTCTGTGAAATTGAAACATACTTGAATATCATCCTGATTTTCAACAAAAGAAATCAAGCTTACAAAAGGCTCTTGTGCACGGCAGCCGTGTCCACCCCAGAGTAACTGTCCTCAGTGAAAACTGCAGGACAGGTGGGTAAGTAGAAGCCAGCTCTACACTGGGGTGAAGACCCAACTTGCTCCCGAAGATCAAACAGAAACTCAGTTCCTGATCTGCCACTCCCCTCCCACTGCGCC
>PVIR01000334.1:32273-99791 GCA_004026965.1 Petromus typicus
AAAAAAAAAAATGCATACAGTCTCCCCTTAATGAACAGTCACAGAACTTTCTCAGGATGTCAACCACGAAATTTACGAGTGGCCACATGCAATGTGAATGTTTAGATCCAAGAAGAGACTTCCTCGGATCATACCCCTCTGGTGGACACTAGGAAAATGTCTCAAGGTCTCCACACTCCGAAAAGGCCTCCCAGATCACAGGGAGGAGAGAGACCAGCCCGGAAGCAGCACTCGCAGCCACAATTTATGTTGTAGATGCTGGTGGCAGTGGCAGCGGCGTGTTCATTTAGCCTCAGACTCAAGTTATTCAGGGACTTAGATGATGCAGAAAGTGTCAATACTGATGTTACTATTTATAGCCCAATAAACTACACTTTGAACAGTATTAGGAGTGTGAGGCTCAGGTAGCACTCCTAGTGTTAATGCCTTAATACAGATATATGGCTACAAGCTTAGTTTACAGCACGGAACATAAACACAAACCCGATGACACTAATAAATCACTTTCTTGACTGCTTAAAACCATACAGCCAAAACGGGCTTTCCGCACTGCACAACGGAACAGAAGGCACCGATATATATTTAAATTTTCCATTTTTAAGCTGTCACTCAAAAACTTTTCATACTTTTTTTAGCTTATTGATCTTACCGGCTTGTGATAAGACTTCAACTGCTTGGTTGAGCTGTTTTTAGTTTCTGCTTCTTATTAAAAGAGCTAAATCGGGAATCATAAAATGCTACTAATTTAGCAGTTTTCAATAGAAATGAAAGCTAAAAACAGCACCACAATAGTATAATCCTCATGTTTTATTGCCCTAGAATCCTAGACCTACCTACTATATAGCATACTAATGGGTAATCCTGAACCATGTGTCTCTCTGTTATCCATGTATCTGTCTATCTATATATCTATTTTTCTACTTACCTCCCTCCCTATTTGCCTATTCATCTATAATGGAAAATAAAAGCTTTAAAATAAATGTTAATACCAAGTTTTCTAATCTTCATTGTATATTTATGCATAGAAACGCACACATTATGCATTTTATATTCCTTGTTTAATTTATAAAGAAATCTCTTAATTCCTTCATATTTTGGTTATTCTACCTTAAATCAATACCCTGCAACACAACAATCGAAATGGCATCCTCAAAACAGCTGGGTGATGGGCTGATCTGAAGATCAACATGTGTCATGGCCCCCAGAACCCAGAGCGCACCCACAGCGCACCCAGCACCCACACCAGGTTCTGAATGAAAATATAATACTATAGGTAGGACCCTTTCGGCGGCCGACTCTGCACTCGGAACTTTGCTCTCTCAAGCCTGAGTCTGCTCTCGAGTTAGATGTTCCATGTGGTTTGTTTCTCGGCACCAGCCAACAAGTTCAAGGCTCAGTGTGGAAGGGACAGTGGTTCTCAGAGCCACACACTCCTATTTTGCAAAGGGCTGCATGTAAAAAGGAAGCGACCACGCAGCAAGGACAGGATCCGTTATCAATCCTTCTGTGATGAAGGCGGAGTGGGGCCCCGAATCCTGTGCACTCAGATATGACGACACACAGCACCTCCCCCATGGCTTCGCCAGTAGGGATGACAGTGACAACCACTGAACAGCCATGAGACTGTCACCACCATCGTGTTCAACTTCTAAGAGGCAGCTGGCAGCAAGACCCAGAGGTCTGTTAAACTGACATTTTAACAAAGGAAAGACTTGTTTCCTTAGTGCATCTAGAATCCCTGATCTTCCACATCTACATCTTGTTTACTTGTTAGCTCCTATTTGCCAATGATTTTAAGGTTTCTGAGCCCCAAATTTTCCCTGGCACTACTTCAATGCCAGCACCAGCATGTGGATACCACCACAGCCACTCACCACAACCAGAGCATAGTTTCATTTTTGTACCCATCACAGCCAGCAATCCTGCCGCTTCTGTAACAGCCCTCCCAAGCCCTCGCGTGGGCCGTCAGCTTGTCTACAATCTACATGTGTGTAAGGGAGCGTGTGCGCCTGGCCACAAGGGGCATTTCCACTCTCCTCCGCATAAATACAGTGATGCATTGGCCGCCTAGAGCTGTTCTGACAGCACTGCGACCAGGATGACCAGCGGACGTCCCATCCCCACGCAGAAAGGGATTCTGCGCACGTAATAATTATCCATCCATCTCATTCACACGAAAGGCATGGCAATGCAATTTTAGCCTTATAATCAAGACCATATGACAAAAACCAAGGCCATTAGGGACCAATTTTGAGTATTCTCTGCAAGATGATGATTTTTCCAACTGCACTTACACATGCTGAACACCGGCCTCTGCGCGGCCGCACCTGCTCTTGTCTGGGTCACGTCGCTGGCTCCCGAGGCCATTCCTGGTCATGCAACAGAGCGACGTTTTAAAGGCTCGCTGGTGTGGTTTTTTTCCCTTCATTATTATTATTTTTTTTTTATTTCCCAAAGCATAGTATAAAAATGCTGAGGGCAAAATTTCTACTCATGGCAGTGACCACATTTCAGAGATTTGCTTTTCTCCCTTTCTTCCTTCTTTGTTCCTCCTACCCAAGGCCATCCTCCTGCTCAGCCACACTTGTTCTCCCTGGAACTGAAGCTTGGTCTCCAGCCCACAATCACTCCACAAGGGCCTCTGACTTTGCCACACCGAGTCCAGGGACATAATAATGTTGTGTCGGAAAAGACAGGAGGTAATCGGCAGTCCTCAGGCCCCACGGCAAAGAGTCCACTTACAAAGAATGCAAAATTATTTTGAAACTACATAAAATATGGTACAAGTACTCTTTCATATTTTATTCTAAAGTATTTACCAAAATAAGTAAGTTAGTTCCTTTTTCAAGAGATAAAATACTAAAGACATGATTCAGCCTTAATCAGTTACTATTTCAAGGAAAATGAGAAAAAATCATAAAAACAGTAGGAAAAAACATGAAATAACCTATGTAAAATGAAAAATTAGCTAATCCTGAGCAAAATGACAGTGGGTTTTGCTAGCACATTTTAGACTTCCTGCAAACTCTACTCTTCTTATTTTTCAATTGTTAAAGCAGAGAAATTATCTCTAAATATTGTCATCATGGTTCTTTGGCTTATAAATACAATTATATTACTATGTCTCATCTCAACATTTTTTAAAAAAATTATAAGACAACAGATTTCTTCATGAGTCCAGCAGTATTTTTAAATGCAAGATTACATGGATTTGTTTTAATGCTCAAAATAATAACACCACATAATGAAAAAATTTCTGAACCTCAACACTGGCCTCTCTCCACTGCAGAAGAATTCGCACATTTTGGTGAGCATTTCCCTAAAACCTCTATAAAGATTCTCTCTCTACCCAATTTGGTGCCACCAAAATCCATTTCACTTTGATTCATTCTCCACTCTGGAAATCCCATCTCTACTTCTACTTCTTGTAGCTTAATTTAACACGATGCCTCTTGGTCCCTTGGAAGGAAGCAGGAACAATGTATTATGCAATTTTCAAAATAATTCACTCGGAAGCTCCTAACCATACAATCATGGCATGTGTAAACAAGGCAATCTAACATACAAGATGAAGATCATGACTCAGGCACACGTCAGTAGAGAACTGTTCTGATTACCTCGGTGGGTTCCGAATGCATGTGAAATGTATGCCTAAAAACTCAGAGCTAGCACACACGCACGGATGCAGCTCGTGTTCATCTATCTGCCATATCTCTGCAGTGGGGATGCTTGCCAGCTGACAGGCAGAGAAGCAAGTTGTGACATCCCAGTAGCGATCCTGCCGGAGCACGTGTGAACTTAGCTGCTCATCTGACTGTCACTTCACTGGTATTATGTGCACTGGCAACAGCACTTGGAGTTGGCTCTATCTTAACTCTGAATCTCCTAATGCCTTCCAAAAAGACTGCCCTATGGCGCTGGCCCTAGGACAGAGCGGTCACGTGCCAACCAAGTAGTTACAGCCAACAGAAGACTGCAAGTCTTTCACAAGGGACCGTAACACACAGAAAGTGCAGAGTGAGGATTGGGTGATGTGAACAATTCCTACGCCACCCAGCTGCCCACCATGTGCCTGTCAGGGGCTTCTGATCATTTCACTCAGGGAATAAACAAAACCAAAAGTTTAACTAAACAGTCTAACAAAACAAAACAAAATGAAAGTATAGTGTTGTTCAGCCCATGAGACAGGTGATGAAGAGGAGTTCAATGAGAAAGTGGCCATGAAGGCCCCGCATCACTAGCTATCAGAAATACTCAGCAAATACAGTATCTCTTCTCTGGTATGAGAAAATGAAGATGTAAATGAGTTGTAGTGTGTATAGTTGATATTGTGAAATAGATACTATTTAAAAGGAAAGAGAGTGTAGTGGTAAATAATGAGGGGGGAAAAGAATGTGCCAGTAATAAAGAAAAAAGGACACAAGCTTATGTATATAGTGGGTGGGGGTTGCAGGGCAGGAGGAAGGGGAAAAAGTGAGAATCAAGTCATGTCATATTCTGGTACAAACTCTCAATGTTGAATGAGATGGTGATGTGTATTCATAATATACCGATAAAGATTTAAATTTTTAAAAAAATAATCAGCAGTGGACAAATGTGATTTCAAATAATCCAAGTCCAGACAAGGTTGTTTAGCTTCCTAGTACTCCTTGTTGAACTCTGGGGAATCATTTTCCTGTGCACTGGCTGCTTCTCCCACTTTCTCATTTTCCTCTTTCAGTCCCTGTTAAAGTAGCTAAATTCTTGGACCTCCTCTGTTCTCATTCTACACTCACTCCCCCGGCGTCATCACTGGTCTCTATTGTCCTGTACACAAGTGGATCTAACAACAAGTCCCAAAAGTTTGTGGCTAAGACATTAATCTGCCTTCCTCCTCAGCATCTTCACTTAGATTTCAATTAAACATCTCAGAATAAATATTCACAAAACTGACTCCTGACTACTCACAACCTAATGGCTAAAAATCACATCTGATCTCCCTGCTATTTTGCACCTTCTCGTTGTTCACAGCTCTTTCCTTTCTGTAACACCAACCTTGGCTTTTTCTCCGAAACATGTTCAGAGCAGAGCAGCTGTCATCCTACCTCGCAGTGCACACCACCCTCGCCTCTCTCCTGGACCACTGGAAGGACATCCCCTCTTCCACGCTGCCCCTTGAAGTCTATTCTCCACAGAGAAGTCACAATGACAGTATCTTCTCTTATGAAATCACACTCTTCAGCTATCAATAAACACTAATCATTCCCTCCACGAGAATGCAGATTTAATCTACAAAATTTGATGACCTTCACAAGTACAAACATCCTCAAAACTACCTATCGAGTTTCAGAATATTTCTTATCACCTCAGAAAATTTCCCTGATGACCCTGTCTGGTCACCTGCCAAACCGAGGAAGCACGTCCTCACGTTTGGTGCCCACATTTACTTTGCATGCTTTGGAAATTCACATGAATGAGAGCACACAGTATATTCATCAGCTTTTCATCGTGGGACCAAGTGTCTGACTGTAGGAGAGGACAGTTTAAAGACAGAAAGGTTTGCTTAGGCTCACAGCTCCAGCGGTTTCGGTCAGCTGTCTCTAAGGCACAAACATCACGAGGGATGGGTGTGGCAGAGGAACGCTGCTCACCTCACGGAGTCAGGAAGCAGAGAGGGCGCTAGAGTCAGAAAGGAAGGAGCTGGGGCAGCATCTTCCAAAAACACCCAACGGGCTTGCTTCATCCAGTGAGCCCATTCTGTGAGGCACAGTCGGTGCCCTCAGGCTCAGAACCCCTTAGGGCTCCCCTCTGAACACTGCTGCATGGGGGCCAAACCCTCAGGACTCGAGTTTGTGGAAAGATACTTCATGTTTCAACCATTTTATCCAATATTTCTTTTTTTTTTTTGTACCTACTTTCTTTTTATATAGCAAATCATTTCTGAGGTTCATGATGTTGGTAAGTAGACTTATTAGCAGTTCACATCACTTTGTGGAACAGAACTATCATGCCACACAAACATATTCTAATATGTTCATTATTTGTTAATGGACATCTGGGAGTTTCATTGTTTTTAGGTACCTATGCATACACGTCAGGCTTTTTGCTTTCACTGTTCTTGGTAAATGGTTGGGAGTGGAACTGCTGAATTATACGGCAGAAATTTTTAATTTCACAAAAACTATTTCTCTAAGCCTGAGGCTGTTCCACACGCTTTCCAGCAAAGGACACAACCAGCTTACACCACACCCTGGCAAGCATGTGGTTATTACCAGTGTAGATGATTACTTACTTAATTCACCTTTGCAATAGCTTTGACACATTTCCACAGAAGTATGGACTGTTTATGGCTCTTCCTCTGTGAAGTGTCTATGCAAGTCCTTTGCCCACTTTTCGAGAGTGCGCTTGTGAAGTCAGACCTTGTCACTCTCCTGCTCTAAGCTGTCTGGTAGCATTCGGATCACGGAGGAATCCAAAGTCTTTAAACATTCACTAACACACCCGCTGCCTGGGGAGCTGTGACCTCATCGTCCACACGTCTCAGCCCTTGAGTCCTTGCACCACCCACCATGTTGGCTCTTGCAGCCTCTTCTGCCCCTGCAGGCTCGCCCTGGGCCCCGATGGCCACCTGCCTGTTCTCTCACTTCCTTTACAGCCTTCTGGAGTGTTCTTCGCAAAATAGAATCCACATCCCCAGCCTTCTCTGTTCCTTTTCCAGCTCTATTTTTTCCCTAACACTGTTAAGATGTGACAATCATGACTTTGCAGCCCGGAGATAGAACCCATGGCCCTGAACACGTGAGGCAGGCATGCTACTGCTGAGCTACCCTCTCAGCACATGCTGTGACAGCTTGTAAACTTCTTTTTCACTTACTCTATTCATCTTCTTTCCCCTTTCTCCTTCTTCCCCTTTCTTCCCTTACTGTTTATCACTCTAGGCCCAAGTAAAATTAAGAAAGGGAGATTTTAACCACTCATTCCCAAACTTTTTGTTCATTATTCCTTTTCAGATCTTAGAACAAAAATTTACCATGCTAGAATATGGAGAAGACTATGTATCCGGATTATCTGCCAACTTAAATATATGAGATTTTAGTCTTCAACTATATTTCCCTTTAAAAAGATGTAAACAGATTTATTTAAAAGTAAATAAAAACTTAAAGTTCTGCTCCCAAGTACTAAGGTAAAAATCGATGAAGGTTAAAAAGAAAACACTCAGCAAATAGGCGAACCAAAGAAATTCTCAAGAACAAATGAGACTATATATGCAGGGATATACACAGATGTATGTAAGTATGCATGTGATATGTCCATATATATCTGAACATACATGTGGATAGAATTTGCTAAGCAAAGTAATAACAAAATCAAAATTAAACTAACCTTTACTGAGCACAAAGTGTCAGAACCATCCAACTTCACAAGAACCGGGCCAGTGTCAATTCTTAATTTAAGATTTGGGAACTCAGGTCTAGGGCACTGACATTCATTAAATTCAGGGTGTTTCCCAGCACCAGAGCTGCCAGAATTTAAATCTTATTTTGTATAACACATAGACATCAATTTAATTCATACTGGAAACAGATAGTTAAAGAATGTACTTCTTAATATACAGAAAACAGTAATTCTTGCCCCTGTACATCCTTCTATAAATGTATGATGTACATGTGCTTGTGAGTTTGAATTTTCGTTTCATACTAACTAGTTAAAGCAAAGAGTACACAAGTTAGGAAACATGATAATGAGGTGATTTCCCATGACCCTGCTGCCCCACACTGTCCACACCATCTGCCATCTAACGACCTCCACACCCAGCTCACCTGTCACCAGAAGTAAACACCATCATAGACTCCATGGATACTAGTTTTTGCTAGCAATTCTACCACACAAACATATCCTAGCTAATAGGCTACTTAGCTTATTTCTATGTGATCTTTCACAACTGCATCTGCTCCTTTCTGGCTATCTCTGCCTTTCTCATCCACTATTGTGTCCCTGTGATCCATCCCACAGGTGTGGACCTAGATTTCACTGCTCCACCATATTCCGAAAGGAGAAACACAGCAGATTTATTGGCTCATCCTTCTGCTGACTTCTTCCAGACATTAGATATGTCATAAAGCCACTACTGTTAGACGAGATATTGACCCAGGAGAGGCAAAGTGATCAACAAAATCAGATGGAGAGCTCAGTTAGCACCAAGACCATGCCAGCGGGTAGCGTGGTATCCAACCAAAGCAAATCACAGATGTGCAGGGAAAGGTTGCACTCTTTCAAAATGATGCTGATACAATTCACTGTCTTAAAAAGGATCCCTGCCTTACATTACACACAACAAATTCCTAATTCACACTGAACAATGAAAACCAAACCTGTGAAACTCAAAGACAATACCAAAAAACACTTTCATGACCTCCCAGTTGGCAAAAAGAAATTATTTCTGACTACACAAAAAATGTCAAACATAAAGAAAATCCGAAGTAAATATAAAAAATTCTTACTAAATAAAAATAAAAGAAATCACAAAGTCTTGGAAGACATTGAGAACACATTATCCAGGTCTCACCAATGATTTCTTTTTTAAATAGAGTCCTATCTTTCTTGAAAAAGTCATTTGAGTAGCTTATTACTGTTTCTTTGCCTATTTCTTCCTAGGGCTAGAAGAATAAGTACCCAATATGTTGCTATCACACTCTTTATTTTAGGCTGTTTGCTGTTGCAGGATATGTAAAATCCTACCGTGCTTTAAACAAAGGCTACTAACCATAGGTGGCATTGTTGTAGCATATATCATGTTCTCAATTACCTGTATGACAGCAAAGACTGATACTAGTAAAACTTCATTTAAGTTTTTTAATTCAATTGAACGAGAAGGTCATTGACACTTCAGTAATTGCTATTGAAAACCATTTGGCTAAGAGAGAAAAACACACACATATACACACAAAATAAATCGTGACATAATCTTTACTACAAATTTTTCATTTTCACAGGATTATCTAGTACAGTTCTTGTTATGATCATTACTATACATATTTCACCCACTTTTTTTTAAGGATTCTAATACAAGAGTCAAGCATGACATAATTTATAAATCCCAAGGTAGGAAAGATTTTCAGTGCCTTCTTTTTCTTTTTCCAATTCCAAAGATAAAAATTTAAGATTTAGGCTTTATTTAACTTTTAATTATAGAAAAACACAGGAATGAAAGGAAGTAAAGGAATAAGGACGTGGATGAGGACAGTGTGGAGTTGGTTCCTTTCCCACAGAGGGGCAAGATGGCAGCAATGCTGGCCCCAACGGAGGACAAAGACCAAGGACCACTGAACAATGGTGACCTAGCTACTCCATTCTTGTGGGCAGTGGTAATGGCAAAGCCTTAAAGATTTCCTGATTTCTGTCTTCATTTCAAGATAGTATAGACAAGTGCCTAAGATCCCCACATCTGCAAATGTCTAAAAACATATCTCACTCACAAGCACAGCAGAGGGAGGGCTGGAAATGAAGCCCTCAGACTACAAACTTAATCTACTGTCTTGTGATTGCTGCCTCACCCATTAGCCCACTAGCAGAGACTTTCTCTTATTTTTTTGCACTAAACTATGTAAGTCACTGTTATAAAACACACAAACCCTGTTGCTAAAAAACAAAGCCAATAGAATAGCAGAACGTATAGCATACAGAAGAATGTTTTACATAAAAGATTCTCAAAATCAGGCACGTTCAAGATTCCTAAAAAGGAGCTCCACAAGCAGTATTACACCTGGAAGATGTGGAGCTCAGATCAATCCTGTGAAAATGGTCACAAGTGTGGGAAATAGCCACTGGGAAAACACAGTCAAGACTATGATAGGAGGGCCTCACAACAAAGGACGAGGCAGTATTGCACAGATTTTCCTGCATGCACATGACAGTTCCTGCTATCTGACAAAAAATGACGTAGAAACCCAAACACCTGGGTCTGAGACCCACCGGTACCTTGCACAAACCACACAACCCTGAGCAAGTTCTGCCGAATCTTCTGGCCATTTTGTGAAGGAAGAGAAAAATAATACTCAATCTGTTTAGTTGTTGGGAAATTTAATGAGACTGATGTACCTAAAGTCCTCTGTAAACTGGGAGGCTCTGTTTAAATGTGATTCGTCCATTTCAAGAATAATTATCAAAAGAGATTCTCTCTGAGGAAAGAAGAAAGGGAAATGGGTTTATGAAATTATAGTAAAAGAAGCTGATGTTCAGCAGTGGGAGAAGCTTCCTGAGGGGGACACCAAAGGCAGAGGAAAAGACTGAGGTGACTTCAGAGGTTCCACATTACTTGGTGATGCTTAAATTACACAACCTCGTCTACAAGGAAAGGTTGGGGCACAACAGACACCCTCTGCTGCCACTCAGAGCTGGGCCCAAAGTGAGTGACATTCTTTAGCCTGTCTTCTCAAGAAAGACCTGAACCACGTCCCTCGCATCTCCACACAACCTGAGCGCATCACACCACATCATTCCTTTTATGAAAGTCGGGGTAGACTTGTTCTTCCCCACGTGAAGCTTTGTTAAGTCCAACCCCAACCCACAGAAGTGACTTGATAGTGTTTCCTCTGATATTAAACCAGACAGGCCCGACTTAGCTAGAGGAAAATCCCACAGTGTCCTCTGATCTGTCCACAGACAGACCCAGCCCTGCTCCAGGCAGCCCTCTGAGGCAGGCGCTGGAAGCCAAAGGAGAAATGAGTACACAGGAGGCTCCAGTTAGTGCAAAAGCTGGACGACGCTACTCAACCACAAGGTGAGCACAAGTGACCTGAAAGTGTACAATACACAAAGGGACCCGAGAGACACAGAAGTCAGATAGGGGTAACCCGAGGGTAAGAAAATGGAGAAAAGACCAAGCATCAGCCAAAGATATGCCTTGGAGATATCTCAACAGACACAACAGCAGGTGCGAAGATCCTATGAACAAAAGAAGCGCAATGAATGTGAAGATTTAGAGAAGGCAGCAGAGCAGGCCCACAAGGCTGGGAATGAGATGGGACAGGACGAGGTGTGGGAGACAGGCAAGCCTTTAGGTCATGTTTAGGAATTGGGTCTCTTTCCTCATGATCATGTGAAATTCATCCATGCAAATGAAGAGTAAAACATGAGACTAGCCTCAGGTAAAAGATGATCATGATTGCTCACATGAGGTGGATGGAGATAGATCACTACCTCCAGACAGGCCCCACAGGCACAGATGTGTCTCTTGCGGACAGTGTGGCTCATCCTGCCAATTCCTGTGCCCTACAGGGCAACTCTGCCAGCAATGGGCCAGGTGTGCACAGGGGGCTATGAATGCAGCTGACACTGATGGTTCCATGTCTGCCTGACCCAAGAGGTGACCCAGAAGAAGAGATAGTCCTGCAAATGTACTCTTCTCTCTGGCCTAGATAATGGCACTCTCTATTACAAATGTTCCTACTCTTAGGAGTTCTGTATTTATAAATGGAAAAGAGAAGAAAAAAAACCTCTGGCAGGGAAATAATAACAAAATGTATGACCCACAGAGGTGGTGAGAAGACATAACGTTATTTTACATATTTGATATAGAGCCTAAATTAAGCCATAGAAAAGAGGCCATGAATCTTCACAGCCTCATTATCAAGCCTTCTTAAACCTCAAATACAGAAAAATACATTTCATAAACAAAGACCCAATAGGATTTTAATAGTATAATAAATTTCATAGACATTTGCACTAATCACATTTCATTACATCTTTTTTTCCAGGAAATTCCATTTGATAGAGAGTCCGATTTGGAGAGAGAGTACAAAATATCTGTGCAGAAGCTAGTTTTTGACTAACCACAAACATGGAAACCAAATAGAATATGATCTGTATCCTGCATCTGAAGAGGGGAACATGCTTGTCCCACCTCTCAGCTTCATTGTGTCAAAGCTCAACTTCCGAAGGCCCTTCCAGAAGGACATCTTTGCTCCAAACCATCTTGAACAAAGGACCATGAGGGCCCCTGCAAGTTGCTCATCCCTAAGGTCATCTATGCTTCTGACATCCTTCAGCAACTTCACGTTTTTCAACAGGTAGACAAACTTTCCAAAGAAACTGTCCATCTGTTCCTCACTGATGTGGTCAAAGTCATCCCCATTTGAATGCCATCACAGCTATCTTGTGTCCAGATCGAGAGACATGCAGCAGCATCTTTTCCCCAGACTATGTACTTCGGCAGCTGCTGATGGGATGGTAGCCCAGGATCAAAAAAGTCTATAGGTCCAGGTGACATGCATATCTCGGACTGGGCTCCCCCTCGAGACTTCTCCCTACCAAGCAGCCCTGGCCTACGTCGGGTGTGAGTCCATCATCCTGTGGGAGCGGGCGGCTATTCCACCGTGTGTAGATCAGGACATGCGTGCAGGTGAGCACAGGTGCCCTGAGAGGCTGGAAGGCGCGAGGAGCAGGAAGAGAAGTGAGTCAACCTAGGGGCTAGGCTCCAGAGCACAGTTCATACGATGCTGCTTATGCAAGTGCAGAGCCCCAACAAGTCTGAGAATTGCTACCTACAATGAGGCTTTTCAGGTCAGTGTGCACAGCACTTCTTCAGTGACCTTGAAGGTCTGGTTAGAGCCAGATTTAGGAAGTGTGCGGTGGGAGCTAGAACGCTGCATTTCCAGGAAGCTGCAAGATGGTGCTGCCACAGCCAGTGTGGGGACCACAGTAAGAAGGAACACAGAGCTTTTCCTCAAGGAGAAGGCACACACACATGCTACTCAACAAAGGTGGCGCTGTTTGTCACTTATAAGTAACTGAGCTGCACGTGTCTCTATTTGTACTCTGTTTCCAAGCCAGCAGACATGAGAGCTATTTCCTTTTCATCAGAGTGGCGTCCCCATTTCCACAGAGAGCTCATCTTCAGAAAAGAATCTGGTTGGAAGAAGAGGTGCCAATAAAGGATTATTTGCACCCATTCATTTTGTCTAGAACCACAGCCCAGACCAGTGGGCCAGCAGCCGACAGGCACTGCGTCTGCCACAATTCCATCTCTCGGTCTCTGCCATTCTCCAGCCTCTAGGTGCCATCTCTAACTCCAGGAGTCACCAGAGAGTAGAGACTTGGTGTGCTGGGAAGTTACACACCTCTGCAAGTGTAGGTCTCCTTGTGACTTGGGCATGCAGCCATATTGAGGGGTGCTCCTTCCACGCCTTCTGCTTGCACTGGGTGAAACATCTCTGCTTCGGTCTCCCCATTCCAGCATCTTCCTGGATACCAGGGAACCTCAGTTGACTTCTGCTGAGCAAAACCAGCCCCAGCCTCTGCCACTCAAACTATATCCTGCAAATTCCACTGAAACACGGAACACCAGAAACACGTGGCCTCTCAGCTGGCAAGACCTACCCACCCTGCAGAGGGTAGATGCCATCATGAGGCAGAAGTGGGTGCTTAAGAATGAGAACGTTAAAATCATAAACCCTCAGGGTCCTGGATTTCTTTCTGGTCTTGGGGTCACAAGTGTCTTGTCTAGGCCACCTCAGTCCTCCTAAATAAGACTTTGTTTCAACCATTGCTTTAATTTGCAATTCTCAAATGGCACAGAACATCATCGTGTATCTTCTATGGTGAAGTATCTGGTAAGGTCCTTTGTACATTTTTTTAATTGAGATATTCATTTTCTTATTGAGTTTCAAGAGTCCTTTCTAATTTTGGATAACAATCTTTAATCAGATCTGTTTTGGGTAAATATATTTTTGCCCAGTGGGTGGGTTGTCTTCTTATTCTCTTTTCAAGATAGTCTTTTGCAAAATGAACGTTTTTTATTTTAATGAAGCCAACTGGTCAGGTGTTTTTCTTTCATTAATTACAATGTTGCTGTTATCAAAAGGTTACTGCCAGATCAGGAGTAATTTATAATTTCTCCTATGTCATCTTCTAGAAGCTTTATTGTTTTACATTCCACATTTAGATCTCCAATACACCTTGAGTTTATACAATTGACAAGCATAAGATCTGAGCAGGAATTCACTGTTTGCATGTGAATGTCCAATGATCCCAGAATCATTGTTAAAAGGTACCACTGTACCTCCTTTCTTCTGTCCCCAAACATCAACTGACTGTACTCACATGCGAGTCTTTTGAGGCTATTTGGTTTTATTCATCTAGCAGTCTATTCTTTTACCACAAACATCATCATCACATTGTCTTGACTACTGCAGCTTTTTAGTTAAGTCTTGGAGCTGGGCTCTCTGTTCTCTAATTTTATTCTTGTCCTTTAATGTTGCACCATCTGTCTAGGTCATTGTTCTCTCTATGTAAACTTAGTTTGTTGGTATCTGTGGACAAAGTCTGAAGGAACTGACATCATGCCAGTACTGAGTCTTCCTTTTCATTGTCATGGAGCAGCTTGCCTTCTACACATTTAACTCTTCTTTGATTTCTTTCATCAGAATTTATTAATATGGACCTTGTACTTATTTTGTCAGATTTATATCTAAAATCTCACTTTTGGAGGATGCTAACATAAATGGCTTTGACTTGCACACTTTTTCCAGCAAGGGTTTTCTCCTTCTACTTCTGTTTTTGTTAGAATCCCCATCACTTTATATAATCTTTCTAAAGCAATAGGTAGCCATGCAAGTCATGCATACATGCACTTGAGCTGCATTTACCACCTACTGTACATCATTTGTTATCCTAAGCTATAAGGATATGACAGAAACACAAAATTTTCCACCTTCATAAAATTTATATTCAAATGGTGGGAAAGCTAATAAATGCAGTCCTAAGGAAACCCCGTAGCCCACATAAGGAGATACTCGGTCCATACTGATTGAGCAAGGAAGGAAATCGTGAAATTACCTGTCTGTGTAACATTCAACAAACTTTAATTATCATTAGTTTTTTCTTTAACTAAATTATAAAAGAAAACAGAAGTCTCTTTTATTTTCTACTGACTAAAGCTATAGATCTAATTTCATGATGAATTCACCTACAGCACCTAATAAACCGTGTTCAGGGGACTGGGTGCCATTTTGGAGTCACAGTTTGGACTCTTTACTCTTCTATAAAAACTCACAATCAAATCTGGGGTGAAGTATGACTTTCAAAACTTATGTGTGCACAGACTCGAATTCGAGGGGAAAACACTGGGGAACATGAAAGAATGACCATCTCCTGCACTTTAAATTAAAATTTCTCTCTTTCTCCAATCCGGATCTGAATTTAGTTCTAACTCCCCAGCACTGCCCCAGCATGCTAGTTTCAGCTGAGCTAATCCTGGTGCATTGTGTGTGTCTGTGCGTCTGTCTGTCTTTTTGGTTTTTAATTCCTCAGTTGCTCTAACATGTAGAAAAATGCTGAGAACCATCAGGAGAAACATTATTGATGCCACCAAAGTTATACTATCAACTGGAAAATCCACAAATAAAAACGAAGATGAGAAAATGCATCACTAAAAATCTAATGTGCAGTTGGCTAAATGATAAACCAATTTGAATTAGTGAATACTAATTGAAAAACTGCATGACAAAGTATTTTCCCATTAAAGCAGGAATTTGCTAAAGGCATTTTCAATTATTTAACATGCTTCAGTAAAAAGCTTCACCCAACCTAACAACATAGCGTCTTTCTCAACTTTGCCTCCTGATCGAATTTCTAACACAATGGCTACCTAGCCCAAATGACTTTTAAAATTATATGCCAATGACCTTGATGATGTTCTTCCATTTTTATGAGGTTCTTTTTTTTCCCCTCTACAGTCCTCACACCTAACTGCACAGATGCTCTTAACTTGAAAACCTAATTATTATCTAAGAGTGTTAATATTTTTAACCTTCTCGTGGCTTATCTGCATGCCAGACTCTCAGAGTTCACCATATCTTCGCAGACAAGTAGAATATTCAGAAGTTTTGACCATCAAAAAGGACATTTTAGATGAAGGACTATCTCTCTTTGAAGCACACAAATATTTGAATGTCCTTTCAATTGCTTAGATAACTCACTCTTCTCAAAAGCAGGGCAGAGGTGACTGCTGGGAGCCCAAATTGTGGATTCCCAGCCTACTGGGCAGGGGATAGATCTGGAACATAACACCCTGTCGGTGTTCAATAAATGTTTATTAATGAGCCCCAGTTTTTGACCCAGGCACTGAGAATAAATCCAAGAAAGGAAGATTATGCAAATGGCCAGAAAGGTCACCCAGCTCTACATGGGGGTGTGGCCCAGGGTGGAGGCCAAAACAAGTCACTCGGGTGACAGGACAGCCTCCTGTGTGTGTGCAGTGGCCCTGGCAGCCCTTCTTCCAGGAGTTAGCTGTTCCATGATAAAACGGAAGGCGGCTCTGGTCTTTGGCTGCAGAAACCGTTGCTTGAGAAAAGATGGTTCTCTTCTCAGCACAGCTGTGAGGTTCCTTGGCCAGAGGCTCAGCGGAGGTCAGACTGTGGAGAGACAGTCCAGGCATGGCCAAGAAGCATCACTGAGGACTGGGATGTTTGCACAACAGCACTCCTGGAAGTAGCTTTGCATATGCCTCCACAGTGAGCAGACAAGCGGTGAAAGTCACATGGAAGAAAGCACTGCGAGTACTAGAAATTCACATCACCGAACCCACAGCCTCAGACAAGCATCTCTCCAAAGGCAAGATGTACAAAAAGCCAACGTCAACCTCTCTGATATAAAACAGAAAAGCCATGAAACGGTTACCAGGGTGCCTTGTAAGAGTTATCTGTCCGTCTGCCCCAGTGCTGCAGAGGGGAATGTTCCTGGGATTTGGCACCAGTCATTAGCTATTTAAAATTATTGTTTTTAATCTAGTAAGTAAAACCGAAATTTGCAATGGTTTATTGTAATAAAATATTTATGATACTTCAAGAAAATAGCTAAATAACTCTGATCTGAAAATGAACAATGAAACTGAACCAAACTGATTTCTCTCCAGTAAGACATAGAGCTCAAAATATTCCACATAACAGACAGAAAGGTCTAGCATTAAACTGCATTTTGCAGACGTTCTTTTCTTTTCATTGAAATCTTAGCAGAGGAGAAGCTTACCTCTTCTGCTTCTGCTACGCTAATCTTTCCTAGCCTGAAGGCCCTCAACTTGTGAATTATTAAACAATCATATTTGTAGCAGCAAAATGATTTCCAAGAGAATCTATATTGATTGAGGTATTTAAAACTAATGATGCTGAGGTTCAGGTGTTTAGATATTATTACGTGTGATGAACTAAATTGGGAGTCTTTTTTAATTTTTGCTATTTATACTGTTTTCCATTAATAGATAATTCCATTTGTTGTCCAGCCTTCTATCCAGCCACCTAACCTAAGGGAGAGCCTGTTCTTCTAATCTGCCCAAGCACTCGAGACCCTAAAACCATGCCAAGCTGTTGCCCACATTCACAAAAAGATGGCAACCAGGATGGCCCCGGGAGCAGGTGAGCAGCTATCAGAGGACTGAGCCATGGCGATGCGCATGGACTGAGGTGACCAGTCTTGCTCTGCTCCAGTTGTGCAGGAGCCACCGAATCCCAGAGGGCTGCACAAGAGTCCACTAGCTACACAAATGTGAGCAAAGCACTGAACCTCAGCAGGCTGCTGCCCCAAACAGGAAAACTGGCCAGAGTCACATTGCACTCCTACCTCGAGAAAGCAAACACAAATTTTTCCATCAGTGGCATACAGTTCCAGTCCACATGTGTTTTTGCTGTCCTAGTTGCTATTCAATGGACAGCCTGGCTAAGGTTTTAAAGTCTGTGGGGTGAGAGTCTCTTCCACACTTTTCTTTCTCTGGTTCATGTCTACTCCATCCCCAGACCTGATGGCACCACCTTCGAAGAGCATCCAGAGACACCAACACTTCTCACCTCCTTGTGAATCTCAGAGTCCAAGCCACCATCCCTGCCCTGGACGGCAGCATGAGCCTGCTGTCCGGACCATGCTGCGATTCTCTACAAGGCTGCTGCAACAATCCTTTCAAATACGAGATCAGAAACGACACAACAGTGCACACTTGCGACTTGGCGATTTAAGTGGCTGGGGCAGGAGGATCACAAGTTTGAGGAAAGCCTGAGCAATTTAAGGAGCCCTTGTCTTAAAATAGAACAAATAAAAAGAGCTGGGGAACTGGGTATGTTGTACTCTGAAGATTGAGGCAGGAGGATCACAAACCAAAGCCCAGCCTAGGCAACTCAGCAATTTACTAAAATCCTGCCTTAGCAAGAACTTTAAAAGGGCTGGGAACATGTATTTCAGTGTATAGGGTCCAACCCTAATACCACAAACACCAAGAGTAAGCGCCACACTCCTCGAAGTTTCGCCTCATTCCAAGTGGGAGCTGACCCCAGGGCCCCGGTGGTTCTACTTTGCAGGACGCCACTGTTTCCCAGCACATCCTTCTCCTGAGTCCCACCACCGTCTCCCCTCCCAGACACCCAGCCACGCTCACCGCTCCTCACCTGCTCCGCCAAAGTCACTGTCCCAGCGGAGCCTGTGCTGATCTCACTGTGAACTTCTCTAGACCTCTTTCTCTCACTCGGATTTCCCATTGGCAGACTTACTATTTTCTTTATCCTTCTTCGTTTTTTACCAGAATGCCAGCTCTGTACAGACAGAGGCATCCGCTATTACAGCATCCCAGGGCCCACAGGCAGTGCTGGGCCAACAAAAACATTTCTTTTTTTCTTTTTGAGACAGGGTCTCACTTTGTAGCTCAGGCTGGCTCTGAGCTCAGCCTTGAACTCACAGCAATCTTCCTGCCTCTGCCTCCTGAGTGCTGGGATTACAGGTGTGAGCCACCACTCCTAGCCCTGTGGTATGTGGTACTGATTGCTGGTGGGCGTGAGTCTCCATGCCCAGTATTGTATGTGGTTACCAGGGATGGAACCCAGGCACCTTGCACCAGAACCACTGAGCTAAATCCCCGGCCCCATAAGCCTTTTAAAGCCTAAGAGGGTGAATGAATGAATTTCATTCTGGTCCTGCCCTCAGCCACTGAGCATCTGGGTCTACCCCTCTCACCCAGAGTGTCCATGGCTGTCCCTGCCCCCAGGGTGACACTGCCCCTCAGTCATGAGCCCTTATGCTGCGCCTGAAACCAAAACAGAAAGGGATGGTTACTGTCATAACTGAACTGTTTCCATTAACAGTTCTGTTTATTTGAAAAACAAAAGCAGTTTCCACTATGTTTCTCTTTCCAAAAATCTTGTCAACTCACTTGAGTCCTTCCAATTCCTCATCTCGCCACACTCCGATCCTGATATTCATTTTCCAAGGAAGGAACAAGAGAACAACAAGTATTTCCTTAAACTGAGATTCACAATATTTTTATTCCTAAACCACATATATATTAGTCTCTAAAGATCTCAAGGTAAAAAAAAAAATTAAAAGGCTGGTTTATAATTTTTTAAACAGAAAAATGGGCTGCAGCACTTTAAAACTTCTCAGTTGGAAAGGGATATTTTTGGTCAATGATCTATTTTTATTTCTGCTCTGCTGTTTCTCGAGGAGTCCAATGACAAGGACCTGTCCTTCAAAGTTTCAATCTGTGGGCACAGAATTAGCATTTTCAATTACCTTCCTGGGTGAAGCACACAGGTCTCTCCTCCTGTCTCCCAGCCTCTCTCCCCTCGAGGACGGACAGGCCAGTTTCCAGGCTGCTTTTCCTTTTCTCCCTCCAGGATTTTATCAGCAGGATACAAACACATTTTTAAAAGTAATTTGTACGTATCTCCCCTCAAAGAACAGAACAGAGGCTTTAAATGCCATTATGATGTCTGCTTAAACCATTGACACTCTATTTTCATTAACAAATTTGTTGTACGTCATTCTTAATCAACAGACAGATCTTCGGTTCTTCTTACTGACTCCACGGGAAAGCCGGGTAATGTTACTATGTTGGATGGGGTGCTCAAACAGCTACCCTGACAGACATTTTCAATAAAAACAAATATCAACTAGGATCAGAAATGAGATCAGACTGTTCGATCAACCAAGGAACAACCACCGCTGCATTTCACGTTCTTCTTGCACTGTCCTCACTTTGTAACCACTGCTGTATTTCACGCTCTTCTTGCACGGCCCTCACACTTTGTAACCACTGCTGTATTTCATGCTCTTCTTGCACTGTCCTCACTTTGTAACCACTGCTGCATTTCACACTCTTCTTGCACTGTCCTCACGCTTTGTAAGATGAGATGATCACATGAAGGATAGATACGAAGAGGCGAAGAATCAAAACCAACTTCTGACTAGTTGTCAGTAAAGCTGGTATCCCAAGGAGGAAACCAGGAAGGCAGGTGTGAGGGCTGAGCCCAGGCAGGGCGAGCCCTGAATTCCTCCATGGTGACACAGTAGCCTTCTGCACGGCACATGACCTGAAAGGTCCCTGCCTGCATGCTGGCTCGAGATCAAATTCACCCAGCGAAGGATTCTCAGACACTCTGGAAACACACAATGCCCACCACAAAGGCCCCACAGGATTTTCCAACTATGCACTTCAGTTCTCACCGTTTATCTATTGTGCTGTTCTTAGCCTAAGCCACTAAGGAAGACATTCTAGGTGAAGAGGTCAGGGATCTGATCTCTTTAATTACAAGAATCCCCCTGAACCATGGAGGCTGAGAAGCTGGGACCCGGTCGATTAACTGGGGTATCCTTTAGGCTGGTGCTGAAGGGCCACACTTCTGGGACCTTGTATCTGACAGTGCTCTGTAGGATCACTTACATACACCATGTCAGGGAATAGATACCTATGACCAATCGCTTTGCTCTTTTACCCCCAGCAGGCAATTGTCCTTACCCATGGCAAAGATTTCAAGAATCACTGCTTTCCATGGTAAATCCAAACATGTACTGGACAATTCTCCCAGGACTGAAGGCTACTTCCAAGCAGATTTCACAGGGTATCCAACATTGAGCCGCTATGTCCAATCCAAGTTTCTTACAAAGTCATTTCTAACAAAACTGCTAGCAAGGTGCTTCGTGAATGTGAAAAGTCTGAAAAGACTGTATTAGCTAGTGAAGATGTGTAAAGAAGAAATACACAGGTCAGTTTAATAACTCTGAATAAAGACTTTCCATTGAGCTACACAGGTACAACCCAGCACACAAAGGATAAAAGGCTACTAAATGAGTGCGTACGTGGAGGATTGCTTCCTTCACCTAAACTGGTCATTAAACCATATGGCTGCAAACATTTGGGCTGTTGAACCACACAAGTGCCACCAGTGAAAGATAACAAAGATCATGACCCCATCTCAACCCTAGAAGTTCCGTATTCTGGGGTCCGCCATCCTTGGACTAACTGAGGAAGTATCGAAGCTCTATCATTTATGTCTACATTCACAAAGGAATGAAAACCAGTAGAATCAAACTCCCTTCTCCTCCTCTCTATGTCTCTCCCTCCCCTCCCTTCTTCCCACTCCTCTGTCTCTGTTTGTCTGTCTGTCTCTCTCTCCAACTCCTTCATTGCGTGAGAAATCCTAACACTTTTAATGAAGCAAGAAACAACAGATGTGAACCACTGTCAGCTGAAGCCATTTTTTAGCAGATGAGGATATTTCTTTTCTGCTATGGAGAGCTTGCAGGCAGCAGGTTCTAGTGATATAGTGATATTAGGACGCAGAAATGAGATCAGACTGTTCGATCAACCAAGGAACAACCACCGCTGCATTTCACGTTCTTCTTGCACTGTCCTCACTTTGTAACCACTGCTGTATTTCACGCTCTTCTTGCACGGCCCTCACACTTTGTAACCACTGCTGTATTTCATGCTCTTCTTGCACTGTCCTCACTTTGTAACCACTGCTGCATTTCACACTCTTGGGAAGAGTGCTGCATTTCACTCACTCTCGTTGGGAATCTACAGAATAAACTTTCCAGTGAGGATTCACACATTTTTTAAATCTCAGATGTGAGATGGGCAAAGTTGGAAAGGTAGATTTTTAGCTACATTTACCATCTTTATTTCACTTTACACTGTACAGCACTTTCTCAAACCCTCCTCAGAGTCCAAGAGCTGGGAAGGCTCTCAAGGATAACCTCTCACAACCCAAAGGAAACTGAGGCACGTGAAATAAGTTTAGAGCCAACATCCCAGAGGCAGCAAGGCTCCGAACCCAAGGCTCAGACACTGTCCACACACCACTTATTAGGTGGAGTAGCTGTGGTGCGTGGGAACCACTAACCACTAGACAAACAGGTAAACTGGGACACAGGAATGTCATGTGCTTAAAATAATGGTTGGGAAAGGACTGTGGGTAGCCGAGTGGGGCCTCCCCCAATCTCCACTCCACTGCTTCCTCCCCACCCCATTACAGGGGATTGAACAGTAGCCCTTATATGTGTCACCATTCTTTTGAGACATGGTCTTGCTAAGTCAGTAATATGACTTATCTGGACTTGAACATGCCATCCTCTTGCTTCAGTTTCCTGAAGTTATGGGATTACAGGTGTGCACCACCACACCTGGCTCTACCTGCTTTAGAAGTGAGTTTTATGGGGACAGAGCCCCACTTGCTTCCTTCCACACTGCCTAAGGCTGCTTTCCCATCACAGTGGGGTCCTGGGCAGCCCTGGCTCTGACTGCACGACTGGCAGAATATGTCTGTGATCCAACTTTGACAGAATCAGTGAGCCTGGGCCTGGCATCAGGCCTGCAGATGGCTCCAAACTGACGTTAGCAGGTCTTGTACTCTTTCCACGCAGGGAATAAATGCAGTCTGCTCCACCATGTCAATCCTAACTCATCATAATCAACGTGATCTCCTGGACTCTGTGGGCTCAGTTCTGCACTGTGGCTTCTGCTATGTCCACACTGCTGGGTCTCTGGCCCATCCGTGTCCCAGCACTCCAAGGCCCTTCAAAGAGTGAGCAGGAAGAGCAACCTCCAGGCCAGGCCCCAGTGTGTCCCCTGGCAGCCTGGGGACTTCCTATGCCCACCATGCTTCCATGTATCCAGCAAAGAAGTGAAAGTGGCGGCTCACTTGGTTTCCTGGAAGAGGAGGCAAGGCCCCCTTCTCTTTTCGTCCTCCTTTCTCCACGCTCTTTCCTCAGATCACTCAAGTTCCCACAGCTCAGAGCTATGTCCTCAGACACAAACTCTTCCAGGGATGGACACGACCATGGCCACCTGCGATGGGACCGGCCCCTCCTCCTTCACTCGGGCCATCTGAGGAGTCAGCCAGCTCCCTCACCTTCATTCTTTTCACTTGTGTCCCCAGAAGTGAGCCTCGGTTACATATATGCCATTTAGAATGGCTTGATCCAGAAGCTGAGCAGCCTCTCTAGCACACTCTCTCGCTGGCTTTAGGTCCTCCTGTCCAGCCCCTCTTGACATCAAGGAATGCGATGGGACTGGATAGTTCTCATTTCAAGGTTGCTAATGTATGACACCATATTAGACTTAAGGAACAACAGGCGAATTTTTCCCAACTATAACTAGCTTGGGGATTCAGCATCAAGCAGAAAAACACCACGGCCCCTCCTCTACCTCTCTCTACTTTCCGTCACTTTCCAGGCACTGTCTTATTCCTAGTTCCCTCTGGGCAGATGGTCAGCTTGGGCACAAAGAGGGCCCTCTGATTCTCCAGCCATGACATCAGAGAGAAAATCTAATACAAGACACTGGACAAGAACGCCTGGATTCAAGATCTGGACTTTGCCACGTCCCAGTCACTTGGTTAATCATTCGAACTCTGTGCCTCTCTACCTTATCATCTGTGCAGTGTGTACAGAACAGACCCCACCTCAGAAAAGTGCTGGGAAAATCAAAGGACTCACAGATGGAAGGTACTCAAAACTCCAACTGGTGCCCCAAACAATGACTATAATATGTGGTTTCACAATTGGGACAGAAACAAATGTGATTTTTAAGAAAACAGCCATCGTCAGCTGGCCAACTTTTAAAAAGAGAGCGTAATAATAATTTAATAAAAATGTGCATGTTTCACTGAACTGCTAGCTTCTTGAAAACTAGTTCTGAAGGTGCCCAAATCCCGGAACCGGATGATGCAGTGTTTGAAAGGGACAAACGGGAAGTGTTCAAAACTTGCCCCTGCTGGCAGAACCCGAAGTCTCATCCAGACACTCATCCATGGGCCAGGAAGACCCTCTTGGCCCCAAAGCTGCCCTGTGGTATCACAGTAACAGGTGTCAAGTGAAGACCTTGGTTAGTAACATTCATGAGCTGCGACCCCATGTGCGCTGCTGGCACAGTCTACGACCTACGTGTGCGTCATATACACCTATCTCTAGCTATGTATCCCAGAAGAACCTCCGATCTGACAAAACCCCCATTTTCGACCAGAGGCTCATCCTTTATTTTTAATTTTAATTAAATAATTAAAAATGTTAATAATTATTAAATAATTAAAATATTAACTATTAAATAATTGATAATTTAATTTTTAATTTCTCATCCCCCACCCAGACTATGGCACTGTCACCTCTAATCTGTCTTCCACGCTGGCAATCTATGCTCAGCTCCCCCTGCCTGCCCTTTCCTCACATCTAGTCATCGGCCTCACTGTGACCATTGTTGAACATTGTTCAGGTCTCTTGGGCCCCTGCAGCTCATGGACTGAACCAGCTGACACCCACTCAACCTCATGCCCACCACTGCCATCATTGGGTCTTGATCTCTTCCAGCCCCCCTCGCTTCGTGCTGCGAGCTGCTATCTCCCGAGAGTCAAGAGTGAACCACTGCACAAGGCTTCTGCTATGCGCACACCTCCAGCCACACCCCCCAGCATGGAGTGTGATGTCTGCCTGCGAAGCCTCAGCTCCTCTCCTGCATCCACTCAGCTGTGCTCCAGCAGCACACAACCGATAGTTCATAAACCAGTAGCTTCCAAAATACAGCAGGTGGTCTCCTGGCCTTGCACATGCTTCTCTCTTGGCCTACAATGCTTTTGTGGACTTTACTGAGAAACTATTTTTTTTGTCCACAACATTCCAGCTAAACATGACCCATCTCTGTCCTTCCCTGAGTACTCTATCAGATCTCCTAAGAAGACCAGAAGTGTACCCCGAAGCACTCCACAGGTACTGCGGCCTTTTCCCCACTATCACCCTTGCCCCTAATGCATCTTTCCACTCCAGCAAGAACGTGATTCTGTGAGAGTTACATGTATACCTGCCTTTCCACTCTACCACAGCATAATCCTCAATTCAATAGATGTTGAAAGAATGAAAAACTATCTCTGTCTCTTCACTTAATTTATTCCCTGGTTTTATTGGATTTCTCAAAGAGTATAATCTAATACAAGGCAGAGTGGTCAACAACATAGGCTGTGGCATCAGATGACCTGAGCTCTCAAATTGGTTCCCCTTTCATTAGCTCTCTGATCTGGGGGGCTGCTTATCACTGATACAGTGGGCTTAAGAGCAGCCTTCCATTTCCGGGGGCTGCTGTGAGAAGTGTTGTGGTCTAGATGTCCCCAAAGTCTCCTGGGCTCAGAGGCAGAGCTTGTGTGAGGTGATGGGATTGGGGCCTTTATCTTCATTAGTGATGCATTTATCGCTGAATGTCACAAGGAGGTAAGGCCTGAGACCTACGGTGTATCCCTCTGCCTGGCTTCTCTCTTCTCTCTGCTTCCTAGAAGCCATAGGATGAGCAGCTGTCCTCCACCCAGACCCGTCTGCCATGCTTGGAGCTCGGCATGGACTGACTTGGAGCCTACTTCCTGTGGACTGAAACCTCCACAACCATAAACCACAATAAAGAATTGACAGACATTATGAGTGTTGAGTATCATGTCTCGTATGAAGAAAGAGACAAAGACAAGGAGTCAATGAGGTCATGCCTGCAAACAATTCAAAAGCACACCTAGCCTAAAATAACTTCAATACATGTCACCACTTGTCATTTTACACTTAATACTGCACATCTACACATGTGAAAGGCAAATCATGGCCATAAATAAATATCATTCTCTTGCTTCAAATAGTCGCTTATTCCACTATTTGTACTTCCTGTATGATCTGCAGTCTGGTTGAATGTGAAGAGTTAAACACACACACACACACTTCCAACCAAGGTTTGTCATCTGAGGATGAGGATCGAAGCAGGGAGTGCTGCTGGTTATGGATGTTAAATAAACAATTTTTTCTTACAACAAACCGCCACCACCCTGTCCACACCATGTCATGGCCCGAGATGACTTGGCGCCTCCCAAGCATGACCAAGCGATTAGCGGGGCTATGTCTGTGCATCTCGCCAGTAATGGGAGCTCTCTTTCCATTTGCCATGTGTTGAAGCCTGAGCGCTTCACTGCTCTGTGCATTTTCAGCTTGATAAATTCATTATTCTCCATATTTTTCTCTTCCCTCCTTCAGAGAAAAATTTTCCCCTAAAGGCCAGCATGTGTTTTTCCCTCTCATAAAATAGGTGATTTTTCAATGTAACCATCTGACATGACGTCAGTACCCACTCAGGTGCACCCAATGTCACTGTAAGAAAAAGGTGAAAACAATGAAATATAAGCCAAGTGATATAAATATCACAGTACAGTTGTTCCCTGGATAGAAACACACAGGAAAAATTGAGTATTTTCCAAGAAGAAACTTTTCTTTTTTAGAACTGAGCTGACAGAGTTATTCTGTGTAGATGAGCAATGATACACTGGTCTCCACCACGGAGCCAGGAGCTCATCTCCCACTCTGCATTTTCCCTTGTGGAAGCCTAGCGTGCCGGTATCCAAGTGTATCCCTCCCTACTCCTCACACACAAAGGGGGTCCAGCTGCCCAGGCCTTGCGCTCCCACACAGGAATGCACTGCAAGGTGACAAGGTTACACTGTTACCCTCCTGTTATACAGTACTTTCAAGAGAAAGAAAAAATTACTCTGATGCCAGCAAAGAGCGGGTAGTAGAGTACTTCACTTAAAATTGGCCATTGGCTTCCAAACTTAAGTCTTTCCAAGTACATGATGGTCTGACTTTCAGCAGTGTTATGATTTAGACTGGAAATGTCTCCTGGAGGCCCATAGGTTGAAGAGCAAGGCTCTGATCTCATGAAAAGATTGAATGAACTACTGGGAGGTGGAAGAAACTGTAAAAGGTGAGACTTGTTTGGAGGAAATAAGCCATTGGGCTTCTTCCTTACTTTTTCTCTGCCTCCCATCCACCCTAAGGGGACATGTTGCTGCATCACTTGCTTCTCGCAATAGGCCCAAAGGCAATGGAGCCAACCAATATGGACTGAATCTTCTGACACCATATTCTTCTCTAAGTGACTGTCATCAAGTATTAGGTTACAGCAATGGAAAGCTGACTGATACAACAGCAGAGATCTCGAAAGACTTGGTAAGAAACAACAGACCAGCTTTCTCTGCTAAACCTGAAGAAGGACCTAGAGTTTACTAAGCAATTAAGACTCTGCTCATTCAGAAGGTGGCACAATAAACACCTGAACATGCTTAGGTCCTATTCACCAAAAATTTTATCTTCATAAGGTTGAGCCCTGAGTCATCAGGACATTTTACCTATGAGCAGTTGGGATAATGGCTAAAAGCTTTGGCCCATCAGAGAAGAACTATGTTGTTTGAAGCCAAATGGCGCAGTGACCGCAAATAGGTTATGCAACTCTACACCTCAGTGTCCTCATCTGTCAAGTGGGACTGCTACTGAACACTTGATATGTTATATGGTAGTTAAACACTGTAATTCATGATGCATGCTTAGCATAAGCTTAGTTTTCCTCAGAATTAGATAAATACAGTAGTGTAATATTATTAGCCAGCTTTCCTGTTTCTGGGACAAAACACTTGACACATGTAACTCAGAAGAAGAGAGGTTCACTCTGATTCACGGTTTCAGGGAGTTCAGTCCATGATTGACTCTGTGAATATCACAGAAAAGAAGGCAGAAGAAATCGAATCCAGTGAGTGCCCTCACAATCCAATCACCTTTTCATGACTGCTACTCAAATCACACTGACAATCACGATTACTTGGCATACACTATTTTTTCCTTCTGATAATTTTCTGGTATACCTTAAAACATATTTCCTGCTTCTAAGTCAAATATCAAAGTTCAATCTAGGATACAAATGTGGATGTTGATGAGCTAAAATTTTATTTTAACCAAATATGAGTAAAATGATTTCACTTGTAGATATATATAGATATATAGATATATAGATATATAGATATATAGATATATAGATATATATATACACACATCATTTATTGACATGTATGTGCATACAAATCTATGTAAATAGTAAGAATTTGTTAAATATGCAACAATTATCTATAAAACAATTATATATAAATAATAAGAACTACCTCTCCAAAGAGGGTAACATGCAATAATAGCAGTGTTTTTTATTTTTTGCCATGTGCACTAATTTACCATAAAAATAATCCCTTCTGTAAGATGACATCAAAATGACCCTGCCTGCTAACTGGGTTTCTGACAGAGTGCAAAGTCTGTCTCCTAGAAAGGAAAAGTATCCCAAATGAATAACACTTTCATTTAGCAAAATAACCCCATATCTTCCCATACTTCTTAGAGGCACAACTTTGCTGTGGTCGCAGAAGATGCTTCACGTCTAAACGTGGGGTCATGGAGCTGGGAGGGGACTGTGAGATAATAGGAAGGGACAGCAGGTGGGGGGGTGTGGCACTATAAATAGCTAAAGAACATGACTACATTCGGAATTTCCCATGCAGAGGATTCATTGCTTTGTTTACTGAAACAAAAGACATGAGGTTTCTGTCCAGGTTTCTTGGAGCCCCTGGCAGGAACACACTCTTCTTTTATATTTTTTTTTTCTTTTCAAGAACTGAGACCTCAAAATAAATCCTTCAGATCACCGTAAGATCTGACCCCCAAGCTGCATCACCTGGTACTTAGGGAAAGGCCTGCCCACCCTTGCTGATGAGGGTCTTGTACGAGTAGCTTCTGAAACATAAAAGTTTTCTCTGGCACAGTCTTAGCGAGCCAGGGGACATATTTCAGTTGCAAGTGTCTGTTTCTCTAGCACCTTCACTATGGACACCTTTTACAATGTTCTGGCAGAAATAGACATCTGTTTGGGGGACGACATCTGATAAATTCAACCATCCCTATAATGGGAAAGTGCTGCTGATTAGAAGGAACGTTAACAAAGATTCTTTGTGCAGCGAGGACAGGGCAGCCCAGCTGTCTATAAAAATGTCCACTCAGCAAGAGAACAACCAACCAACATTGTCCAAGATCTCAGGGTTGTCTCCATGCAAAAGCTGCCTGGGCTCCATGCTGCACAGGACAATCCCACACGGAGCCTGCTAGTGAAGGATCTACAGTCCCCAGCTGCCACAGACAAGGGGACTCCACGCACTCCTGTCAGACTGAGTGGCTCCGTGTTCCTGTGGCTCTGTGCAGTCCCAGGAGGAGCTGGGCTCCATAAACCAGGGAACGAGTCTCATTAATACCGATATGTCGCTTTTCCATCTGTGACACCAATGACACTTTTCCTTGCCAATTTCTGAGTATTCTTTATTAAACAATAAACTCAAGAATAATTCCATACAAATCACTGGTGAATGGAACTATGATTCCTTATTACTGCCATGGCTCCCTCATGGCCAAAGTGAGCCCCTGTTTCAGGGTGGCGATGAAGTCTGCCAGCCTGGAACCCTTTACGGCAGGTCTCAATCCCAAGGCTGCTTTCAGGAAATCTACTCTGCAAAGCGTCACTCAGACAGAGTCTGTAACTGGATTTTAAAAGATACTGATAGGCATCAGAGGCCGTTCCACTCTGCCAGCCGCCAGCCGCCCATACGTATCAAAATCTTCTGAAGTTCCAGAAGTTCTTTTGAACAGTGTCAGGCACCACCTTCCAAATTTTCCCAGCCCCAGACAGAAGGATCCCTAGCAGGAAGATTTTCTTCACCACCAGATGAGCCTCCCAAACAACCTCCAAACCCTGGGAGGGGCTGGCAGCCTAGATGGCATCTGCCCCGTAGAAACGGCAAGGGATGGGAAGCAAGATGCATGCACACACGTGCTCTTGGGAGCCAGAATGCAGACGTCCCAGGTACAGGCAGGTAAAGGCCACGTGAGCTTCTCAGCATGGGCTGATGGGATGCGCAGCACGCCGAAGTCTACACCTCAGGGCTCCTCCCTACAGGCCTCTTTCCACGGTCCCAAGCACACCCAGTTGTGCATTTTACTGACCTTCCTACAGCACGGCATTTCAGCCGTGGTGGATCTCTGCTTTGCCTCCAGATCTCTCCTTGGTGAGGTGAGGTAACCTAGGAGCGGCCACAAGCATTCTGGAAATTCTACTGAGAGAAATTCCATTGTCAATATGCTTTTCATTTCCATTGAAAGCCATATATTTACGCAGTTCCTAATCATTTCCACACACAGCTAAATGACTGTTAGTCACCCCCGGTAGGCACAGCTGGCAGGAATGTGCCTCCCAGCCCTCCCACCCTAGTGACGGCTAAGAAGGCAGGGCCAGAGATGGGCCTCCGGGGCCTGCACCAACCCTGTGTCTGCCAGGGAGAGAGAGGAGGTCTGAAATGCACTCAGCCAGGGCTAGTCTAACTTCATCTATGCAAAAACGTGATAAAGTTCCAAAAATTTGACAGCCATCCTAAAAATGTATGTAATATCGCCAATGATAAGTAGTGTAACTGAATGAAGCCATTTAAAATCATCAATGATAATTTTAAAGAAATAGATTGCAATCAGTTGGCTAAAAGAAAGATTAAATTGTCGTTTTCTTCTTTCCACAGAAAATGAGATTACAAAATCTTTGTTATCCTAATAATATTAAGTAAAATAACTCAGACACATTAGTTAAATACCGGATGGTTTCTCTCATCTGAGTAACACAAAGTACAAATAAAGAGTAAAATAAAAGATTAATATAAGGAAATAGGGAGGTGGATCCTCTCTGCAAACGGAAGGCAGTGCTAGAGACTGTGAGGGGGCGGGTGGGAAAGAGAAGGGCACACAAAAAGACGGGGGGGTGTGTCATGAAGACAAACCAAATAACTTCACTGAACCAAGCACTAGACGTTACACGTGTAACTAAAAGAAAAATAACAACAAAAATGGAGAAAGGGGATCTAGAGATGGAGGGAAGTGTGTGTGGAAAAGGAAGGCAATATAAAAGGATCAAGATTTTGAGATACATGTACTTACTCCCTAAGATGAATATGAACTTCACAAACTGCAAATGTGTCCTAAAAATATAAAATTTTAAAGAGGTGAAGAATATGCAACCAAAAAAGGAAAAGCAAAAGAGGAAAAAATGTTTTATAGAGGAGCGTTAGACACCTAATTAAAATGGTATTTTTTTGGATTTTTACTGTTGTGGTATTTGTACACTTGGCTAAATTTAAAATTTGTTGTGATTTTCTTTCTCATTCTAAATAAATATATTCACTTCCTTCCTAGTTTCGCATATTTAATTTTGTATCCTTCCTCTAACACCATGCAGAGTAGGAGCTGGTATCCACGTGTAGCCTGGTTTAAAGAAGACCCATCATCCCACACAGGAACAGAGGGCAGTGGCACCAGGGACTCTCCGCGAAAGAACAGTCCCAGCACTGCCTGGTCCGGCTCTCTCCCCACTGGAAGTGCATGTCCAGCACGGAGCGTCTCCCACACCTGAGCACGTGCCCTCGACTGGGGCTGCAACCCCAGTTCCACCCATCCTTACCACTGCGAGGGGATCTCATTTCAGAGGACGAGGGCCCAGGAAGGGATGCAAAGGTTGCGTCTGAGCTTCCCACGTGGACCCAGAGGATGCTGGCTCACAGGTTCAAAGAGGGTGCTCATTTCTGGCTTCCCACATCCATGCCGTGAGCTTACACCCAGGACTTAGCCTCCCAAGCACTCACGAGGGAGGGCAGAGGTTACCAGTGCTCCCTGTTATGGCTCAGACCCAAAACAAATTGAGTCGGTGTCTCAAAATGTGGCCTGGTTCGAGCTAGGTCACTGAGGAATGGCCTGGAAGAGGGTGTTCGTATCCTCAGCACCTCCTTCCCTCTCTGCCTTCTGGCAGCTACGGCTGCCTAGCTTTCCTCCACATGCTGTTCTACCGTGCCATGACTGGCTCGCAGCCAGCCAACCATGCACTGGACCCAGCAGAAATGATGGGCCAAATGAACTGCTCCTGCTTTAAGAGACTAACACACCAGTCAAACTGTCGCCTTCTCTGGTTCAGGGCCACCTGGCTCCCGTGCCATCACCAGGAATGTCTGAAGGCTGGAGGGACTTTCTCTGGAACCATGAAGGTCGGTCGACCTGTGTGTGTGTCGACAGACATATCCCAGAAACTGATTCCCTGCTGAAGCCTGAGCGAATGTGTGACAAGAGAATTAATGTCCTCACATGCCAGGGGATCACACGGAGGTCCTGTGAGACCAAGGACCAGCTATGCACACTGGTTTCCGCGGGTTACAGTCCCATCCCAGGCCTCCTTCCTCCTTCTTCTGCTGAGATCACCTCCCAAATAAACGACGGCCTTCAATCTTTGTCTCTGGGTCTTTCTGTGGGAACTTAAAGCTTAAAAGAGAAAGCTCAAGCCCGGAAAGGCAAGTCCAGAGTTAGGTAACTGCCAGCCCTCTCTTCACCTTGAGGAGGAGCTCTAAGGAGAAGTCACTCACTGTCACCGTCAGGACTCAAGTGCAAGATCACCTGGAAGTCGGCAAGCTCTCCACAGAGCCTGCTTTCTTCTCCCCTCTACTTCCACGTGACCCCCATTCTTTGAGCACTCCATCACTCTTCCGCTGGTGGTGGCGAGCTTGCTGACTTCCTTTTTTGCTTTCTTTGTGGAGCCCAGCGTCCGTTTCCCTGAACTGGCCATGGGTTCACTCTCCACTTCCGCCCTTCTGCTGGAGAACCTCTCCTTAGGAGCAGCAGGTCTGACGTGGTGTCTCACCAAGTCGTGCCTCGTTAGTTCCTCTTCTCCTGACTCTCTGGGTCCGGGAACCTCTGAACTATATCTCCCACTGACTCCCCGCCGCTTCCCTCCCACGTGTCTTCCTGGACTGTGCCTTTCGGCAGCTCCAAACCCTCGGGGCCATGTCTCTACTGAACCCACTAATCCACCAGTTCCTCAAAAGGATGTCTGCTGTGATTATCCAGACCAAACCACCAGAGGAAAAAGTGTGCAGAGAGGAAAAAAGAAGAGCCAGGCCTGATTTCAGGGGTCTCCGTTCTCCCTCCCCTGCCATGGGTGACCGAGAAGCGGTGCTCTCAACCTCACCCGTGCCCAGGGCTCATGGCAGGTGCTCCAACGGAGCCTTCCTTGTCCCCGCACAGGCACGCAGAAGGAGGGCCTATTGCTGTACAAGACATGGGAGTAGTTAACCTGCAATAAGACACAACTAAACAAAAGATATGAGTATCTATTATTCAAAAAAGAGATTTATATCACACCTGTCCTCACTTTTCTGGTTATAATTATCAACCAGTAAGTGAAAATATGCCTTCTAGGGTACCAGCAACTGAAGGACTCAGCCTGAGGCCGCGGCAGCTTGTGCACTCCAGTGTGTGGCTGCACAGCGCACGTGCATGGTGCACGTTGTGCCGCCTGCTCAGCAGAGGCTCACATCGCCCTCGGAAGAGAGGTGAAAAGTGGGCTCCTAAGTGTGCTTCGGGTCCCCCTCACAGCCCCACTCTAGGAATTCAAGTCACTTCCCCCTGGGAAGAGTTTGTTGGATATTTGAAGAAATAACCCTCCAGACACTGTAAATGGTGTAAGTGAAGAGTGTGAGCCGTGCAGGCAAGAAGGGCAAAGATGACATCTCAGGACACAAATGTCCATCAGTGAGCAGCCCCACCAAACACAGATGCTTGTAATGAGGACCCAAGGATCCTATTACTAAAATAAGTACAAGCACCCCTTATCCAAGTTGCAAAAAATAGAAAGTTAAGAAAAACACTTAAGAACAATCAATGCAAAAAACATGTTGGCCTCACCAACATCGATCTCTTAACATCTGGCACCTAGCACCATTCTGGACCATCGTGCTTGGTAAAAGTGGTTAAATCTCTGTCTTGTCCTCTGCGGAGAGTATCAAGCACTCTGGATCTAAACAGAGAAGCCTCACTCGTACCCCACAGCTTGTTGGGATCCTGCATCCAAGAGTTTGCTCCTGGTATTGCTGTTACCATCTAACATCAGTAGATTCTTCAGTTCGGCAAATCTCCATGGAAAGCTACTCTGGGCCAGGTACTAGATGGCAGACAGCAAGCAAGAAGATGAAGGCCCTGCCCTTCAACGGTCTCTATCTAACAGGAGAAGGCAGCCAGTGGACAAGCAAATACAAACCTAACAGGGCTGAAAGTGGAAGAAGAGGGGAGAAAAGGGAAGACTATTTTCCCTACAGAGCTAGAAGCAGAAAAAGAGAGCTAGCAATAATCACAGCTACGTTGGGAGAAATCAGGGTCAGCCACAGAGAAAGTGCTTCATCTGGACCCACGGGACAGAACTGCCAACAGCACCTGCTGCTTCTACCAAGCAATCTCTGGCTATGGCTGTGATTGCCACTCAGTGCGCCCACATTCAGCTCTCTAGTGACAGTCGCCATGCCTAAGCTGTCCTTTGTCCAACACTGGGGACCCCGGTGCTGTAGTCAGGTCCCTAACCCTCCCCAGATGTGTTGTGCCACGTGACCACAAAGGCCGAGGAATAAAGGACAGCTGCTGGGGGACTTCTGAACTCGTGCGGAGCCTGGAGTTCCCAAACCGAAGGAATCACTGGACCTGTGTGACCTCAGTCAGGTCAGGAAGGGGCCCTGGCCACGGCCACGCCTCCCAAACCGCACTCGGTGCTTAAGCTTCCAACTGACAGTCTCAGCGACCTCCCCTTTAGCGATATTTAACTACTTGTGACATGAGATTCTGAAAGCTTTTTGAAAGTCTTATTCACTAATGGAAAAGCCTCTTACATATTTTATAAAACTAAACAAACATCAAAGTTAACACTCAAGTGCAGCTTGGGTTTTTTTTTTTCCTAATCTCTCAGAGCCTCGTCAGCATATACATCCGTCTTGCAGAGTCTAGGAAGACCAATAGCAGAAGAGTCCTAACTTGCTAGGAGTAAAGACTCTAAGCTGCCCAAGAGCAAAGACTGTATCTCACACTTTTGCCGAGACCCAGCAGTACTGCCCAACACTAAGGAGGTGATCAAAAGATCTTTGCTTTATGGGAAAAATTCATAAGATGTTTGATGACACAAATCACTCAGCATTTGTTAATTTTCCTTTATCTGCTGTTATATTGTCCATGAAATAAAAACCCCGTATCAGTGTGATCCAAACAAAACTCCCTCTCACACTGCACGGTCTGCATACAGGTTTGACCCATGGTGGCACGATCCAGGCTAACAGCAGAGAAGTGACGCTAACAGCACCAGGACCCCCGGCCCAGCAGCACCCAAGTGGTGCGCACTGGGCTGGAGGCTTCCCGAGGCCCCTTCCTCCCCATCCACACAATGTCACCTCCTACATCAAAAAAGGACATCCCAATCAGCATGTCTAAACATCACCTTCCTTTGGTCCCTCTCACCCTTTGCCTTGCCTCATCTCCACCCTCAGATATTGCAGACACTTATTTATTGACCTGTTTATTAGGTTGACCTCATGTAAGAATGTAATGACCAAAACAGAAGTTCTATGAAAGTGAGGGTGCTCTATCACTGCTCACAACTGGAATTTTAGCAATTACTAAAAACTCAGTGAGTAGCTGATGGATGGATGGATAATGTTGCTTACTCTTTAAAATAACTGCAGAGTAGTCCACTCAGCCCCAGGAAAACAGACCCAAATCTCTCCAAGTCCCATGCACTTCCAAGTGCCCCACTCTGCCCCACAGGCGACAGATAAACAACCAGGTGAGGGGAGCCATCCCTTCCTTACCTCTTCTCCTCCTCCTCCCTTCACCTGCTAGGAGCCCAGTCCAGCTCCCCTTCACTCGCCCGCTGCCAAGCTCACGCTGACACCCTCATCATGCCCCATGTCACTTTTATATAACTGCTCTGCAGCCCCAGGAGGACAGGTGACATCACTTAGAACTGGTGGCAGAGATGTTGGGTTGAAGGTGCCTCTCTGAGTACCTGAAACACCCCCGCAGCGTGGACGTGGCCTAAGGCACAGACCCGAATCAGAGAAGTCGATTTCTTTGAACTCACCGGCAGGCAGGCGCTGGCGCTGGCCAGGCGAGGAGGGCGGATCCAAGGCGAAGGTGACGGGCTTCCCTGCACCGCAGTCCGGCCCATTTATATCCAAGACCCTCCACCGCTGCCACCCGCCGAGGTACCCTGTTGAATGAGTCACTCCTGGCTACATTTGTGCCTCAAAAAATATTGGGTAGAAGAGTGCGCTCACCCTGGCTCAGGCTCCACAATGATCTCACTCCCGCTCCTGGTCCATAATGATGAGGTTCTGCTGAATTACAACCTACAGCAGATTTCCGTTACTTCTTTCAGAAAAAAATGGACTTTTATCTGCCTTCTATTTTAAATCTTAGCTCCAAGTAAATATCACTTTTTCTACAATATATTTTTATTTGGTGAGTATGATGGATGAAAACACAGGGCAGTGTTTTAATCGCTCTAATAAAATGAATCATCTCTTTCATTCGCATTTTACTCCTTGCAGTTTTTTTTAAATGTAAAATGTGCATAAATGCATTTCTGAGAGTTCTTCAATGCAAGCACATCTTTATGCTGGCCAAGCGCAAGTTCCTTAAGGGGAAAGTTGAACGTAGATTTCACATCTCAGGGATCTGATCATGGTGTGGTCAGCTGAAGTGACCAGTTCAACTCTGGTCCAGATTTTCAGCACAGAAAGAAACCACCACCACCAACAGCGGATTACCTCACTGTGGTGGAAGATGGGTGACCGGCTTTTCTCTAGTTCCCAGTAGATGTCCACAAGGTCACCATCATCTCAGAGGCATGGAGACCCTCCCTGTGATGAGGTACCCGGAAGGGGGACACACACACACACACACACACACACACACAACCTGGTATTTCCAACTGAACTCATTCATAGGGACGACTGAGAAATACATCTGAACCTTTCACCTGACAATGCTCAGTTCAGCTCAAACCATTCACGGCTTTCAGATCTGCCTGTCACACCTCAGACCGCTTCCTGCCGTGCAGGGTCTCTGCACACAGATGTGTGCACCTTCGTGAGCCTGGCTTGCTATGTGCAGTGACGAGACAGAAGATGGCACTCGTCTTCGGAGATGTCAATCTGGAAGCTTTTAGGAGCACCAGCCTGCACTTAAAGATCAAAGACAACTGAGATGACTCCCAGAAATAGTTCCTTCCTGAGGACCCAAGAGACCCAGGACCTTTCTTTACCCCAGCCCGTCCTTCCTTTCCTGCCTCCAATGGAGCAGCAAGGCCTGTCCCCGGCCCTCTGTGGGCCCTGACTGCTGCCAGAGCAGCCCCCTGAAACATCACACTCCTGTTTAAAACCCTGCAGTGGTTTCCTGTCCTCAGGAAGGGGTCCGTGTCCTCAGCATAGCTGACACAGCCTTCGTGAGTCACCCCGGGTCCTGCCTGTCCCTTCCACACCAAGCCCACTTCTGCCATGGGACAGGAGCTGCAGCCTCGCACCACATTTCCTGGTTCCTGGGAGGTGGCCTTTCCTCTCTCAGCATGGCTGTCATTTCTCTCGAGGACTACCCCTCTGTCCTTCCACACTCCGGGCTGGACACAGTCCTCAAGGCCCATGGGATCGCTTGCTCTGCTATAAGAGAGCAGCAGCCTCTCTACACTGAGTCTGAGCTGTATCTGCTGACAAATCTGGTCACTAAGATGGATCCGGAGTCCAGTGGCATGAGCAAAGAAGTGAGACAAGAATTCTGAGAAGGGCTCACCACGCTGCCTCTATTTCATGAGCGTATTTCACCCTCTCTATAGTTCTACGGTCTTCTATCCTAACCCATCCTCCTGTCTTCCTTCTGCCACTGTATACAGAACAGAGAAAAGGGGGATGGAATCTCCATCCAAAACCAGGATTCAAAAGCTATGCTACTACAAAGAATTAACCTGGGTCACCACAGAAGGTTTTTAGTTTAAAAAATTAAGAGAAGTCTATCCCCTGCTTGAAGAGCATTAGGCACGATCTAGCCTGGTGATGGTGGAATAGACTGGATGTTGGCTGTCAGAAAACTGGAGAAAAAGAAGGAAGAGACACTGGGGAACCTTGTGTGACTATGGAAGTCTCTGCCCCTTCGGGCTTCACAGAGGCAGAAGGTGGGGTAGAGAAAGGGGCATGTTTCCAACAAAAGAGAGTAAATCTATATACAGAAGACTGAAAGTGGAAATGATAAGGACTGAAAGAGAACAAAGAATGGAAAGTGGAAGCATGGACAAAGTAAGAAGATAAGAGGAGAAAAACTAGAGAAGGATCTATGTGAAGATGGAGATAAATCAGAGGAGAGCTCGTTGGAGACAGTGGGTCCGGAATCTACATAGAGAACTTGTGTGATAACTCAACAGGTAACAGAACAAATGGAAAGTAGCAGGAAATCAAGGAAAACCCAAACAGTGAACATATTTAGACGACTTTCACTCTTCCGTTATGTGCCCATCCCCAGCCCAGTCAATGGGCACAACACCCTACGAGCCCTCATCTCATTCATTCACTCATCAACCAACCTCCACTGGGCATGCTCAGTGCACCAAGCCTGGATTAGATGGGAGCGATCCAACCAGAACAGCTACCAGCCAGGTTCTCATGGAGGATGCAAAAGAATGCACTACAGCTCTTTGTCAAAATGGAAACAACTTTTTACTTCATACTTCACAGGCGACATAATCTGAGAAAAAAAATTACCAGAATCAAAAGTAATCGTATGGCTTGGCCAAAAGCCACAGGAAACAGGGGCATTTTTTTCCTCAATAGAATTAGATGACATTATGACATGTGCCCATTTAGAATGGAACTGCAAATCATAAAAATGCCAAAAATGTGGGGAAGAAAAACATTAAACGAGCTACCAGTGGAATATTAAAGACGGACATAATTAAAGAGAGAAAGGCATAATAAATACAGGGTACTTTAAATTCTCTTTGTCATAGGGCTCTACTGCAGTCTGACTCCCAGTCCCATTAAAGTCATTCTAAATTGATTCCCTGGGTGTAATGAGCCCCTCTTGATAACACCAAACACTTGCCCTCTCAAGAGCTCCTTAAGGGCTGCTCTGCAGAGCATGTCCAGGCAGCCCACTGCGCCAGGAACAACAGTCACAATTCAGCCCCACAATCCTAGGGAATCCCCACATCTTTGACTTTTGGCTATTAGATGACATTGCCAGTCTCCCCTGATAATCGCCTTCTAGTGCTTCACACTGGGGTACAGATTGGAGCTCCCCACTTAACCTCAACAAAGGGAAGATCTATGTTCTACCTCTGAGATCATCTTTCCTGTATATTTTTTGATGCTTCTTTATGGTAAGTTCTTCAGAATGACAGAGGGCATCTAAAGACATTTTATAATCAATATCTTCCTCCTCTGCCACACACACAATGCTGCCGAAATTAACAGTTGTATGAGAATGAAGGAATGGATGAGGTGGTAGGACAGCCAGGAAACCCAACTTATTACATTACCATTTTGCTAGACACCATTAACCTTGAGAGAAGTATGAAGGTCACCTGTTAGGCTAGCTTTTCTCTAAATATGTAGCTCGGATCATTCTTCCACTTGCTCAGGTTCATCCTCCTCCCAATCCCTTCACTAAAGATATTTGCAGGAAAACAGATCTTTGTTTCCCAAGGACTGAACCACATATTTCTGCCACTTCTTTTCTACCTTGGTGACATCATAGGCACTGAGTTTGTTATCACACAGGGTTGTGATTTCAAGTAGAAACAGCTAACTTCCTACCAAACCTTGTTCTCAAGCAATTGTTTCCGGCAATAAAATGCAAGAAAAGCTAAGCACCTAAAATGTACAACAGGTTTTTTATCCTAAGAATAGACATTAACATTGGCTGTGATTTGGTATTTCTTAAAACTGTAAGAGAAAGTCAGGACAAGCAGAAGAAAGAAAACAGAAATGTACTTTCAAATATTAACAATACAGTTTCCTTGGACTTTGACAGTGCTGTTGACCTGCCAAGATAAGGCAACTGCATTCTTACTGAACTTGTTACACTACCTTCATTTTATTGAAGTTACTTGTCTGAAAGTAGAATACTCTATCCATACATTAAGCCATTTTTTTTGGCAAATATAAAGCCACTTATATTTTCTACTGTTCTGTTCTCCCTTCATAATTTTCACATTTTGCTAATATTTTATCATCATTCACTATAATTCCTATTACCACAACCAACAATTAGTTCTCGGTGAGTTTAGTCTCCACAACATACACACTTGAGTGTAACCCAATCACTCTATTTACAAGAGATGATCTGAAATATTCCTCTATGCTCATGCAATAAGCTTCTTGATCTCATAATCTCCAATATTTTGGACAAGTAAGAAAAGTTTAAATTGAGGTATAACATATTTTGTTAGTTTAAAAATCTAGAAGAATTATGATGACTCCTAAGTGATCATCCAGAGAACCTAGGGGAGAGCCAGGAGATTCCATTAGAACCAATGATGGACATTCCCATCGGCAGCCCCTGCGGTGCGGGCCAGAGCCGGCCAGCAGCTGCTCCTCCTGACCTGGCCACATGAGGCCTGCTCTGGGGCCCACGCTCCTGACACTCCTGGTTGAGGACAGCAGGGGGTTCAGAAGACTCGGGACTGGAGTCTGACCATGAACTTGTTCCCTGCTGTCCTCTCTGGACTACAAACAGCAGGCCTGCACCACTGACCTGCCCAGGCCAGAGCTGGGGCGGGTTCACCCCTTGTCATGATTAAGGGGGAGCAGGTCCACTGGACCTGCCACTTGGCTGCAGATTTAGGTGCACGAGGCCCAATCAAAAGATGGGTGAATGCTTACATTTCTAGAGTGACACATGGCCACTGGTCTTTGGCTTAGGAAAGAAAGTATTGATCATTTTCATCGTGCCCTGAAGCAGGTCCAAAAGTGGTGTTTCATGAGTGTATTCGGTTGTGTTTTCCTGCTGCCTTGATGTCCTGAATTCAAATGTTTGCCTCTCGTGGTCCTTGTGACTCTGGGGAAGAACCAGAGGTCACACTGAACCAGGTCCGGTGAGTGAGGTGAATGAAGACACTGTCACATGGTTATGAGCTGCCACCTTGCTGCTGGATGACACTCGGCAGCAGTATTCACTGTATTTTGTTACCAGGCCTCAGGAAAGAGGAGCATATTACTTTGTTAGCATTTATTTTTAAGTGTATGTCTTCAGTGTGTGGTGATCACATTCATCGTGGGGAGCTGGTCCATGTGCATAGCACGTCTCAGTCCTTCTCACAGCACTGTCCCTTTCCAACCTTGCTGCTTCCCTCTAACTCTTGATGCCCTTCCATTTGCAAAAGATCTGTGTCTCTGTTTTATCGTTTATGTTTCACAGATTTTAACGGCTCAGTTGTCTTCTGTTGCATTAATTCCAAGGCAAAGGACACCACAGAGAAGGTAAGAGCCTTCACAGCCAGAGGACCAGGGGCTTTGGGAAGCCCCAGACTTCCATGATGGGGTCTATTCATGAGAAGCCCAACTGTCAAAACCCCAGCTGTCTACAGTGTGTAATTGAGAAAGACAGATGCACCTCTCCAAGCAAGCAGGGACAGTCCTGGTCTCATGAACCAAAATGAGCCATTCTGTATCATGTGGCATGGCAGCCTCAATGAGATATACCTTGATTTAATAGAGAAAGAAAAGTGAGCTAAGATCATAAGTGAAAGCCATCATAAAGTGCATGCAGGCACCCTATACTTTAACACTTCCAAGCTGCTTAACTCTGAGCAAAACAGCTTGCCTAATATGTATAGAAATGGTTCGATTAATTTCCTCCGTAAGTAATACCAACCTGTCCCCAATAACACACCTTAGTAAAAGTCATTTTTTCCTATTCCTTTTTTAATGTTGGAACTCCAGAGATGCAGAAGGAAATGCAGGTCTCTGAAGGATGGGGAATCTCCTCCGAAATAAAGCAAATTCTCCAATTACAGACCCCGTGCAGACCCAGCATCTGCAAACCAATCCGGTGGAAGATTCCAACTACCCTGGCAGGGAAAAACAGCCACAGCACTCCAGTGCCTTCACCAGTAATTCCTCCACTTGGGCACATTTTTTAAGTCCTCACTGTGTCCCAGGTTCACCGCTCAAGGCAGATGACTTACACAGGGTGCTCGGTGTGGACTCGGTTGGAAAGGTGATGCTTGAGGAGAGACTCACATGATGGATGCAGTTGATCCTAACATTGAACGAGAGACTATTTCAAAGGGGTGTCTAGCCATGAAAACATCTTCAGGTGAGGCAGGAGCCAGCCAGGCGAGCTCCAGGAAAAGCTTCGGAGGTCAGGGCAGAGACAGGAGGCTATGGGGAGAAGGGATCAGCCAGGGAGCCTAAGATAATTTAGTGGTGTCAAAAAAGAGGAACGTTATGTCACCCTAACCCAAATCCAGACCAACAAGATGTTCGAATCAGGTAGTACACGTTGCAATTTTATGGTTTAATTTCTTTAGCTTTTTTAAATCCTGAAAAATGGGTCACTCTCAAATTAATTTCTCCAAGGATCCTACCGGGGGAGCTATTCAAGATCCAATCACCTCCTTTTAAAAAGATCAAGCCAGTTGGGTATATGTCTGTAAGTTCAGCTACTTAGGAGGCTGAGACAGGACGGTTACAAGTTGAAGGCCAGCACAGGCCACTTAGCAAGATTTTGTCTAAAAAACTCAAAAAGACAGATAAGTAACTGAGTGGTACAGCACTTGCTTAGGGTTCAAATCTCCAGCACTGTTAAAAATAATTTTTAAAAATTCAAAAAAGGAGCCAGCCTGGAGAGTTCATCCAAGGATGAAGTTTAAGAGTGACAAGATCAGGCCTGGAAATTAAGTATTAAACCGAGTTTGGAATCCTGGTCTCCTTACACCATAGGATAGCAACCAGTTCACATACTAGAAATTTCAATCCCAATAGCTTGACATTCACAGAAAAACCCTCCAAGGAGCAAGACACTCGGGGCACCAGCAATAATCCTAAGCAGACAGAGCAGCAGAGAGAAGCGCTTGCTCTGCAATGTTCTTCTGAAATGTCAATATTAACCAAACAGGAAGTGTTGGGGTTTTAACTCCACAGATAACCTGACACCTGCAATAGTATAGATTCTCCCTGAATATATCGCATCAGAGCATTAGAGTCGGTTACTAAATAGGTCTTCTGAAGAGGAGAACAAATGTATCTAAATCCACAACTTCCTTCCAAAATTGTTCTTCTCTTTTATGCATGTTAAAGTCATGGAGCCTACACATGCAAGCAGGGTAAGACCTCCTTCCCGTAGGCACACAGCAGAGCCAACCAGCAAAGCAGTAACTAATAATTAGCGGTTGAACCAGTTTTCTCATAGGACCCAAAAATTATTGTTTAACTCAGAAAGCTAAGCTCAGTTTAAGTAGAAATGGTTTTGAAACTACAGACCTGGGCATCGCTGGCCAATCACGTGTTTTCTGGTAAATTCCAATAAGGTATAGAAAAATAAGCGTATGTTCAATAGTCAATATAATTTATCATGCTAAGAATGAATCTGTAGATCTGTATCTCTTTTAAAATGTTAAGCAAAACATAGCTGAACTGATAAAGTAATGAATTAGGAAGTGAAACAACTCACAGTATTTAATTATTGGTGATACACTTATCTGATATATATGATATGTATGTATCTTTAATTTATTCTATTCATAAATCCTTGATGAATTAACTAATTATTTAGAGCTGCAGAATGAACCTGGCTTGTGTTAGATGTGGACTCTACCACTGAGCTACAAGCCACTCCCCGTTTATTCATTTTAAGTCCGTAACACACAGATCACTTCAGAGAGTCCTCAGGCCACATGAACCACATGCACTCTCTGGAACTGGCTGAAGAACATTGGTGACTTTAACAAATTAGTATTATACCAGTAATTTCTTGAGCTACTGCCCTGCTTTATTTACTCTAGCCTCCCCAAATATACATGAAAAATCATATTATTAGTTTAAGATAATTCTATGGGACTTAATCCTTCAAATCATCTATCAGGAGTTTTCTTTTGCTCTTTTAGAGAACTGTAATGAGTTCAGCAAAGACAAGAGACTATATCCACAGGACATCTACAGGAACAGCAAAGGACTATTTCATGTCCCCAATACAGGCACATAAAGTACTCTGGGTAAGAGAAAGTTCTACCTCCGGAAATGATGAATATGAATGGAATTCCACAATTCCCCTGGAAATTCAAGAGAAAAATCAGAGAGGAGAGGAAGGAGCACACCACCGCCATCCAAATCCAATTGGAAACTTCCAAGTATCTCCTTATCCCACCATGCAATCGCTAACTCGACCACGACTGCTTCTCATCTCTGGCGAGAGAGAAGAGACAAAGAAAGAAACAACGCACCAAGGGCGCTTCCGCAGCAAACTGGAACGCAGCTACTGCTATGCTGGACTACCATCCTCGTCTTCAGCTCGGTGCCTGAAACGACCTAGCAGGATTATTTCCAAAAAACACTTATAACTTCCTCTCAGAGGAGGAGGGAGTTAAAAACTCAGTTTTGTAAACATCTACATCAGCACTCCTGTCTCCAAAACCTTCTCTCCCTTCCTCTTCTGTTTTTAGACTATTCTCTTCGATGAAATCAAGCTTTCTGAATTTATCAAGGAAGTTTTTACTTGGACAGATAACAAACTTCTCTCCTCTCCCCCCCCCTTCCTCCTCCTCCACTCCTCCATGTATAAATGCTGTACATTCGCTCCATGCGCAATACTCCTCCATGCACCAGATGGTCAGGGGTAAGGAAGAAACAAAACTTCCAGGACCAATCACAAGTTCCCATCAGGAGGTCGTGGGAGAGAGAAGGGGAACTGGTCCACGGTGAGCGCCCAAGAAAAGCTCTGGGCAACAACTAACAAGCGGGGAGGTGCTTGCTGTGAGGTCTTGCAAGCCCTGAGCCCTGCCCTACAGCAGTATGGTCCCAAAGCAGTCTTCCTATCGGCCCCTGTGCTCCAACAGACACTGAAGTGCAACCAGGCACATCTCCAGCTTCGGTAAGAGCAACCCCAGGCCCAGAGCAGCACAGCCTAAAACCTTACCCTATCTGCTCGTATACCCGCCTCAGGCAGCCCCATATCCACAGTCAGAACACAGGGCATGAGTGGCTGTGAGTCTCAGCAGAGCTCAGGAAGGGCCAATGGTCCACAGAGCCAAGCCAGGAGCTAAGGTGTACAGTATGGCCTTCTGATGCAGCCTGCAGGACTTTCTGCACACATTATGGCTGGCATTTCTGCACAGTCAGGATCGGCGCTCGGTGGAAGGGCAGGCTGGAGACTGAGTCAAGTCCTCCACCTGACAGGGGGCTGTTGACAGCCCACACAGGGAAGTTTGCATGCTCTGGGCCAGTGTCACCGTGAGGACTGTGAGGAACTGCAGGGCAGAGCAAGGGGACTAGGAAAGGCAGGTACCAATAATGAAGAAGTCCCCAAGGCTTCCCAGGCATCTGTGACGAGTTGCTATGTGGAAAGCATCACATCCCCTCACTCCAGAAATTTTAAAGGTCTTATTTTATTAATGAGGGACAGCGGCTCTTGATTTACCAATTAAGTCTCTATCTCCAAGGTTTTTCACAGAGGCTGAGCTGGGACAAATCGCACTTCCTTCTTCAGTGGAGAGACTCACTTAAATAGTTACCAGTAGCTAAAGAAACATCTCCTCACTAGCAGTCAGGTACCAGCCACAGAACGAGAAATCTGAGAAAAGACCTAAGTGGTTAAGTTTCTTTGTCATCCAAGAACTATTCTCAAATATGTACAAGCATTTACCTGAAAGCAACTAACACACCCTTGACCTTCGTGGCAAGAAATATCTCACCTCACCACATATCGAATCCATTTCCTTCCCCGTAATTTCAACCCATTTCCTTATACCTATAACACTTCCTGCACAGGTCAGCCCAGCCCCTCTACACTCTGGACGTTTGAGACTAGGTTTACTCCCTTTCGCTGTCCAGGCACCTAGCACACGTCAGTTTATTCTTCTGAGGTTTCACCTAGGATGACAGTGGGGGCTTTGGGAGACGACCCCAAGGCAAGTGAGACCCCTTTGGGGAATCCAAGTCACTGGCTTAGGGCTCTCCAGAGTTATCTGAAGGAACTCAGAAAAGCTCAGTATTATATCTGATTTGAAAAATAGACAATAAAAGTGGCAGCAGTAAGACAAACCTAACACTAGCCATTGTTTGGTGCTGCTGTTACCATGCCGGTGGTGTTCGGCTCCTAGAGTGGCTTCCAGAATCTCCGAGTACCAGACATCCATCTTCCTGCCTCCGGTGGGCAGATCCCGTGGGGTACTATTTGCAAATTTTACATTGCTCTCACACTCAGAGCATGAACATCAGACCAACCATGGGGACCTTTTAATTTATGGGGTTCAAAATTGAAGCAATTTCACTGTAGGGGGAAACATGAGCAAGTCAGAGGAGCAGAGAGGATCCCAGCCGGCTCCAGAGAGGGCAGATGTAAAGATTAGCGTGGTTTCTGATGAAGAAACGCACCAGTGACTGGATCTGAAAATGACTGTTAATCACATTTTTGAAAAACATATTTCAGCAACAGACGAAAGCACGCAAAAGGCAGCTGGAGTGAAAAGGAGAAAGAAAGAGAGAGAAGAGCAGCCGCCATCCCTGCAGCCAAAACAACTCAGTGTGGGTGCGGCGTCCTGCGGTCTCCTCCGCAGCAGCGCTGACTTGTGAAGCCCTCAGAAATGAGGCGGCCAGCTCTGATTACCGGTGTGATTTGGGGTGCATTTATCCTTCAATCAAAAAGTCTGCTCAGAAGAACCCTCCCACGTACACACTACCCGGCAGGCCATGGGCCAGCAGTGATCTTCATAAAGGACTGAGCGTTGGCAAAGGCTGCGTCTGCATTCAAAGGTCCCGGATGGACGGCGGAGATGGAACTCCACACCAGATTTTACCCGTGAGGAAAGAAGTCACTGAATGAGTCTCAGAAGAGGCTCCGTGATTTTAACTAGGAAAACAATGACCTTGAATGGAAAATGACAGGATATAAGGTTAAGTGAGGTATATGGAGACTGAGAAACAAAAGCAGGAAAGAAAGGGATTTTCCTCACCTTTCCCTCCAGACAGGTAAGATCTGGTCTCTGATAGTCAGCAGAAAGACCTGAAAACACACACACACACACACACACATACACACACACACACACACACACACACACTCTCTGAACAAAGCTCCTACAGAGTCCAAACAGGCATGGTGAAGAATCTGACACACCCAGGCTCCACGGACCCACCAGATGCCGTCCACATGAGGCCATATGATCTGCTCACGATGCAAATACACACATACATATGTGCAAAGTCTGATTACAAATGACTGGCTTCCCAGCTGCGCACATGCTCAACAGAGGACACCATGTCAACTGCCTATCACTGGAGGAAGCCAAGTGAAGGGCTCCTTTAAGTTCAGCCTCCAACGCTGGTTCTCTTGATTCTAGGCTTGCTTTGCAGCATGAAAGAAGACCCAACTGCAATGACAGTCCTCTGGTGTTGAATACAGCGGCTCTCGGCAAGCACTAGGAATCCCCGACGGAGCAAGCTGAGCCTCCCCAGAGCCCAAGTGGTAACTAGGTACACAACGCAAGAGAAGTGGAAGCTCTGTCCTGGCTCTGGAGGCAGTAAGTTGCAAGACCTACACTTCACAGCATCTTGTGCATGTCCACCTCACACAGGTGTGCGAGTCTTCCCATCCAGTACCTCACCGCAATGTCCAGCTGCTCTCCTGCGCTCTGACTGCCCAGGATAGCCAGCAGTCACCTCCCTCCCTCTTGCCGTCCCCCGCACTCTTCAGGGAACACTAGTCTCCAAGTACGTGGCTCATTTAGACTACACTGGATCTTCAGCCATGGTTTTTCTTCTCAGTGGTGCGGGTTAAGGTGGGCTGTCCACTGATCAGCTTAGGAGCCATCTAGGAAATTAGCATACCTTTCTGGGTATGCTTGGGTGGGTCATGGAGGTAGAGATTTTGCCCAGTGTCCCTGGGGTCCACACCTGGTCTCTCACCCCTTCGTCTCTGGTGTTCTGCCCTGATTCCAGGCTGTCATCACCTAAGTGGCTTTCCTGGCCAGGTCCTATAACCATGAGATTTCTACCTGGGAGCCAGCTGACCGTGGACCCAATTCTTTGAAACCATGAGCCAAAGTAAGAGTCTCCTTCTTTGAGTTCCATGGTTCATGATTTTGGCCAGGAAAGTTGATTGATGCAGCAGTGGTGTGAGTCACACATAACAGCACCTCACACACAACAAGCAGGTGCTTGGCCACTGGCTGCACCTCCAGAGCCAGCTCTGACGTTTCTAAGCATGTTCCAGCCCCTTCTTTCTCTGGCTTTTCCTCCCCCAGAGGGTTTCCTGACTGCTAAGGTGCCCACTATCCTTGGAACCAGGGAAATTTCCTGGCCTGGAGATATCTGAAACTCAAGCAAATAGAGAAAGATTTGCGTTTAAAAAAACAATACACATAAAATATATGCAAAATTATAAGTAAAACTCTGGAGAGGGTGCATGCAAGGGAGGCTGAATTTCACCAGCTTGAATTTCATCAGCTTCTTGATAATTCTGCTCTGACCAGAAGTGCATTATTTTGGTGGATGGCCATTAAAGGTTTTGGCCAGTCTTCTGAGAAGCCTATCTATTTCTATAGTACTTAAGACTTGGTTTTCCTTGAGAATTTGAGAATTTAATAAAACTGGAAAGTGTTTATGCCCCTAAGAGGCACACAATCAATATCTGCTGAGGTCAATAGTAAACGTGATGATAGGAGGGAACTGGAGGGCCCCAAATCTCCAGTGCACAGAATCTGAGGAACAGGAGGTTCACGAACCCAATTACTGTCTTATAAACAGCTACTGGTGTTCACTTAGCCTGGCAGCCCTGCAAACAGCTCCCAACCTGTCAGCCTTGGAAAATCCTTGCTTGAGTTACTGGTGGCAAGAAATTGACAATGACATTGGCAATTTAGAGGAGGCTAAGTTTAGGCTAAAGGGATGGGAAAGCATAGGGAGACTTCCTTGTTCTTCTTTCCACAGACTCATACAGTTGCCCCTCCACCCTATGGCAGCCCCCACCTCTGTCCTGAGGGTTTTTGTCACTTTCTTGTTGCTGAGACACTCAAAAGATGGAGCAGGAGAGGTTTCCTTTGGCTCTGTCACAGCCCATGGTCAATGGCTCCGAGGCAGAGCGGAGGGAGAAGCAGGGAGAAAGACATCCTGCAGGTCACATTGTCCCCAAGTGCCACCTCCTAAGAGCACATCAGCTGCTTTCTGGTTAGGAGATGGCCTACTAATGAGTACAGCAGCCCCAAAGACAAATGTCCTCCAAAAGTCCTCGTCTGAACGCCGGGTGCTTTGGGACCACTGCAAACCCGAGCGGCAGGACTCAGGAACTGCCCTGCCAGGGTGTCCGGGGCCAGTTTCCTCCCTCTCCGTGGATGAAGGTGACAGCTCTCTCCTCTCCACTTCTCTGACCACCAACACCCTAATGCATAGGATTCCTGAGTGTGCAGGCACCTTAGACACAGACCTGGGCTGTCTCCTGGGACTCAGAAATCTGAATTTCCAGCGCTCACTGGGCTGATGCCCCCGACCCAGCCTCTGAGTCAAGCACATTTTCTATAGTCTCTCCTCGTCCCTTCCAGCAGGCTCTCTTCTGAGTCTCTTCACTGTGTCCTTCCCTTGTGCAACTCTGACTCGGGGTCAACTTTCCCAGTTGTATAAGGGAACCAGCCCTTAGAGTAGATTAGGATCTGCTCCGACAACCTGATGGGAATTGGGTCATCACTAGAAACATTCTGTTTCCAAATAAGGTCATGTTTTGAGGTTCAAGAGCTTAGAACTCTAAAGTGGTTTGAGGGGTGTTCAATTCAACCCCTAACTGGGACCATTCTAAGCTCGCGTTCTTAGACACAGAGACAAGAAGTGTGCATCCTAGATGTCCATATTGGGTGCACCGCACAAGCCAGTGCCAAGGAGGCAGAGGAAACAAGCATTTCATCAATAGCAAGAAAACAGAGGGTTCAAAACAGACACAGTGTCAAGTGACAATTCTTCTAAACTTGGCAAAGAGTACCGTGAAAATGTCTAATCCTTGTGGTTTTGCTTCCACATCCAGACATTTTAACGAGTTAACTCAACCTGCTCTCACTTTTTGAAGGACAAGCATTCCATAATCTCTGATAAACTGCAGTAAATGCCCCTCTGCTAGGTAATTTAGGGATCACAGAAGAGAGAAGCGAAGTCAAATCACTTATCCCTGAAGTGCGATAGAAGGCTTTAGATGTGTTTTATCTCTGGATAAAACAAGAGAATTGTTTAGTGCTCAATTCGCGGAGCACACCTCAGCAGCCTAAAGGACCTCACAGAGCACAGGGGCCATTCCAAGAGTGGGAGAGGCCGTCCCTCTGAGGGCAACCCAGCACAGGCTCCACCTGACAGGCAACGGTCACTCTGTGTTTTCTGCGACTATCCAAACAAGAGGCCAAACCGTCATGTACCAGCGTGGGGGCCTGGGATGACGCTGAACATGGATGCCAACTGTGGAGCCCAGGGGAACGATGGCACACGAACGAGTACATGGCCCTGTCAGTCACAATCCCAGATCTGCTACAGTAAGGACAGGTCAAGGGTGAGCCGGCCCTCCCTCCTGGCCCTTCTTGTGTCTGCTGAAGAATCCGTTTGGCCTTTGTCTTTTTTTTTTTTTCCAACCTCCCCTTCTTTGCTTCCCAAACAAAATACACTTTTTGTGATTGCTGTGGGTGTTTGGGTTCTCATTTTAATTTATTTTAAAGTTTGATTTAAATTTGGAACCTACATAAGACTTTTGACATTTATTTCTGGGGGTGTTTTCTGTAACTGGATAAAGTGGGTGTTGATTGACAAGCTGGTTGCTATGGAAATAGCTGTCACTGCAGAGACTAAGGCTTTATTTCATACTCTTCTTTTGTCAGGCAAAGGTTTGTGGGATATTTTTAAAATAGTAAAAGTGTTCTGGAATTAATAGGGAACCATCCAGTGACTCTTTTCTAACATTCCTATCAGAACCTGCAATTGTTTGTGCTCTGTTCAGTTCTGTTCTGCGTATGTGTTTGGAACTTTCTGCTTTAAAACCATGTCTCCTCAGGTTGTTTTGCTCTCTGTGGTTATGTGTCCCCACCTTTCTCTGGTGGAGCTCCCCCCACCGTGAAATCGTTCAGGTCAGAAAACTGGAGAAATTGGAAAGTGAGTATTCTTCCCAAAGCAGTTCCTAGCAAGTCTGATGATAGACGTGGGCACCCTGACAGCAACCTCCCTAGACTGTATGGCTGGGCAAGCTCTTCAGTTTGGGGCTTTGAAAAGGAAATTCACAAGATAAGAAAACTCCTATTAAAGAGGAACAGATGAGTTACGCTATAGTCTCGGGCCTAAAAATAACCCTAAGTTGGGTTATTTTTATTTCTATTCATTTATTTCTTCCTCACCTTTCACTGTCTCTTGGAAAGTTAGGTATATGATAAATAAGACACTGTCCTTCCAAACCAAATCTTCATCATCAACATCATTATTTTCAGCCACAAACCTCCCATTTCTCAGGGAATTCATCTCTCATTCCCCAGATATTCATTACAGCTCCAGAAGCAATTGAATTCTGAATACTTTCAAGCATCACTAAAATGGAAAAAAAAAAAAAAAAAACAGCAGAAACGCCATGGAACCCCTGGAATCATCTGCTCTGAAATAATGAACTGATCCGTCTCTAAACTCCACTTCCTGTGAACCTAAACCCAAGCATCCTTTTCCTTTAAAACAAGTACCCCTGCACTACCTCGGAAGCTCCCACGGCAAGGCTCCCACAGCACGGGCCCCAGGCAGGTCAGTGGCTCGATTTCTGACTAGTTTAAGAGATGAGAGTTTGCACTACTTTGTGTTCTTCTGCTGCAGCCGACTTCCTCACCTCTCCACTAGTCTCGTCTGGTTCCTTTCTCAGAATGTCAGACTTTGCCTGCATTAAGGGTCTTCATCACAGACCCCCGCTGCAAAGGCAAATGTTCCCCTTGGGGATGTTTCAGATTTACACGACCTAAATAAAAATTTAATTCATGGAGGATGTGAAATATATACAAACCCTAGCTCAAACTCATGCAATTCCCACTGTCATTTCATTAAAGGGAGTTTCAGGAGGGTCTTTTTCCTACCTTGCCAAAGTTCTAAGAGTGTGCATTATTTTGATGTATGACAATTTGCCTAATAAATCAAATGTGCTTAAGTTTTCTTATTTAAAAAAGATCCAAAAGATTAAAGAGGACCTTAATTATGCATGTCAAAGCATGGTTAGACATTGGTTTCTAGGCTAGATTTAGAATGAAAACAGGAAGAAATACAGGATTGGGAAGGACTCTTGGGTGGTCTGCCCTCCTTGTGGTTGTAATAGCTGACTTGAGGGTGGAAGAGAAGAGAAACCTATTTCTCAGACTGCTCGGCAAAAAGTCTAGGTAAGTCTTGTTACATGCAAATCTTCAGACAAGTAAGAAGGGTGAGAAAATCAAAGGAGTTAGGAAATGAGCATCCTATCCTAGGAGTAAAACAAAATCTAAGAAAATACTAAGGAAAGAAGAGTTGACAACCATCAGAATTCAAGATGCTATCCTAACTCACTGCCAAAGTATGACATTATTTATTTATTTTTATAAGAATAGGCATCGTTTCTCTTTTGTTTAAACACAGCATAATAGAACAATTACAGATACTCTCGACTTGCGATGGGCTGACATTCTAATAAACCATCCTAAATCAGAAATATCATCTATCAGAAATGTGCTCAGTAACCTGCCCTAGTAATCTTTGTGGCTTATCCTAGCCGACCTCTCATGGGCTCTGAATATTTCTGCTGCACTGCTGCTGAGCAAAATCATCAAACAAACATGCAGCCTCTTTCATAATAAAGTGATGAACACTCCTGAGGATTTAGAAAAGGAACAACCGAATGAGGTGAAGGGAATATTTCGGCACCATCATAACTTGAAAAGTTACTGTAAGCCAAACCATCTGAGGTTTTGAGACTGTCCCTACTGACCTTTGAGTCCCATAAGCTGGAATCTGGCTTCTCGAGCACCACGATCGGCAACCTCAGGCAAACAATGATCTGGATGAGATTCTACCTCCGCATTTTAAAGAGCAACACCCGGCTACCTTACAACGCCCGGCCTACCTTACAACGCCCAGCCTACCTTACACGCCCGGCCTACCTTATAATGCCCAGGCGTGTTCTGTACAACTCAGCTCATCTCTCCCTCACAGCTCTTGTCCTTTGTCCTCTCTTCCTCCATCTCCTCCACTTCCTGCAACGTCTCCTCCCAGTTCTCTTCTACTTATTCTTCATCCTCTTCGTCATCACCACAATCTGGGGAACCACTCAGGCTGGATACCCCGTTTTAGCTTGGACTTCCTGTTGTCATGCACTGGTTTACTCATCTGTCTACAGAACCTCTTCTTTCTTCTTTCCCTCTCTTCAACTCTGTTTGACGTTGAACCAAGCTCAGTTATGTTGAATTTTATGATAAATGGGCCTTGGGCAGCCATTGCCATTAAATTAATAATATGAGGACGCCAGCCATACTTACAGAATTCATTTGTAAACCGTAAGTACCAGCCTTGCACCAGATGCTGACATACACAAGCCTACGTCCATATAGTTTACCCTCCCACAGTCCAGGAAAACTGAAAATCCAATAAATGAACTCTTTCACCGAGAGTCATAACCAAAAAGCTTGTTGTCACTTTAACAGAGTGCAAATCAATAAGTGATGTAGGGTTTTACTTTTTGGTAACATTAGGATGTCGACTTCAGCAATAAGCACGCTATAGATCAGAAGTTCAGACACGATGTTCTTCTATGATACACAGGTAAAAAGCTTCTTATTTTAGAAACATAGACATCAGTGATGTTACCCAGTGACAAGCTCTACCGCTCAACCATCTTTTGAGCTAGAATATAATTTACAGTCACTGTCCTCGGCTTTTCACGACAGAGTCCAACCAGAGACGAGGAAACCCAGTACGTGATAGTAGAAATTACCAATGTACAAATGCAGAAAAACTTAATATAATGAAGACACCTCTTCTCACCCTCATTCACACTGAAAATAAATGAAAGTGTTATTATTCATGCTGCTGTCAGACAGGATCACATCTGAGTCACATCAGACCCAACGGAATCTATCTTGATTTTTTATTTACAAGCTCCCTGGAGAAAAGAGTCTACAGAACTCAAAAAGAGAGGAGGACATTCCATTAGTTGTGAAGTTCACTGTAAGAAGATTTTTGCTTATTTTCTTTAGAGTTATAAAAACAGAGGAAATCAGGGTTTAATTTCCAGGCTCATCCTTCCTAAATCTGTCATTTTAGGCAAGTTACGTCATGATTTTTCTTCTGCAGTACAGGAGCCTCAACCCAGGGCCTCACAAACGTGCCTGTCTCCAGCTTTCACCAGCTTTGTGTGTATTTTTTTATTTTGAGACAAGAGCTCACTAAGTTATCCAGGTTGGCCTCTAATTTACCATCCTCCTGCTTCTGCCTTCTGAGTCGCCTGGCTCACAGAGATGGACCAGCACACTGGGTGTTCACTTAACTGTTTTACACATCAGCTTTTTAAATGACCTTCCCACAGGGTAACAGTGTCTCTCCTATGGGGTTTCTGAAAAAAATCAACTGGAATGAAAGAAAGTGAAATACACAGAAAACTGTTGGATGCTGTATAAATGCTAGTGGACAATACCAGTCCACAGAGGCGTCAGCAATAGCAACTGCGAGGAAGCCCTTCCAGCGACACACATATTGACACTTAATGGGACACACCCAAGAATGGAAATATCTCAGCATCAGTTACAGCAAAACTGTGCTGCCAATACATTTTGTGGCCAAATTCAAAATGAATTTAAGAAAATCCAGTAACTTTTAAAAAATTTTTCAGAATTGTAGAGAAGTAGATTGTGCCTTTGAAGTAATAAACCAACAGACAAGCCACAGTTTACGCTGGACTGAGACTTATTAAGTGTCTCCCTGGACTTCCCGCCTCTCTTGTTGGTCTTCCTGACCTCATATGCTGACCTGAATTCCCCAGCAGCTCCACAGTCAGGTTCTGCCTCATCCCAGGAAGACAAATGTCCCCACACAGAGCACCAAGGGGTGCAGCTCTCCAGACAGCTGGTCCCCCAGCACCCCCCGCTGGGTCCTCCTGCTTCCATCCCACCGTTCTCCACCCAGTGATGATTGATCTTTTAAAAATAAAAATGGAATCATGCCACTTTCCTGACCAGGTCTCCCACTGCCTTCTGTATCTTTTTTTGCTCCACACACATCTACCTCTCTGACCCAGAGCATGAAGCCCTCCTTGAGCCAGGCCCGCCCTCTCTCTCCAGCTTCACACACCTCCCCACAGGTGCTCCTGTACCAGAGTGCACTTTCCTGCCCCACCACAAGGCGCTGCAGGGCTCTAGATGCACCTGCTCAACTCTGCCCCTTGGCTCACTCGCCTCTCCTTGCGTGCCCATCCCCAACTCCCGTGTAGGTGACCATCCTCACCTGTGCACATCTCCACAGTCCACGCTGGCCCCTCTGCACTGCTTCTGACACCTGTGGCTCGCTGAGCCTGCTGGTGGTTCGTGCTGACCGCATCGCTACCATGCAACTTGTTCGGCAGCCTCGCCAGCGGCGCAGGGATGCCTCCACTCAGCGCCGGCCCAGGCAATGGGCAGAGCGTGTGCCGGGCCTGCAGCAGCTTCACAGTCAAAGTGCTGCATGGACCTTTTCATCAAACCGACAGCTTTTAAAGGGATATGAAAAGCCACCACCCACTAACTTGAAAGTGAGGAAAAAGTTCAGATGTCTTTGATTTCTAAGATAAATACCAGGTTTGTTCTCACTGCGGAGAACGCTGAATGGTCTAGTGCTCGGGCGGAACGATACTGCTTTTTACTTGACTCCATGAACCAAACTAGAAGCACAAAGCATTTCAGGGGGTGTCATCTGCACTAGACAATGGAGTCCTGTTTCCAGGATGCAAAGGATAGAGCACTGAAGTCCAGAGAACTTTCTACAAATCACGACTTCCTGTGGCTTCCCAAGGACTGATGTTACATCTGGATCATATCTGCTGTGTGCACCTTCTGTACTTTGGATTGACAGTGTCACGAGAGGCCCACGGTCAAAGGCCTGGTCTCCAGCTTGGGGCTTTGGGAGATGGGGGGACCTGTAAGAGGCATAGCCAGTGGAAGTGACATCACCACTGGCAGAGCCTTCAAGCGGATATCAGGACCCTGGTGGTTCTTCTTTCCTTTTCCTTCCTGCCCAGCATAAGTGAGCAGCTTGCTCTATCCGCCATTCTCTGCCATGGTGCTCTGCTGGCCACAAGCATAAATATAATGGAGCCCAACTACCCATGGACTCAACCCTCCAAAACTGAGCAGCTCAAGTATTTTATCATAGCAATGGAAGCTGACAAACACAGTAGCAAAACCTAAAAAACTATGACACCTACTTCACAAACATCTCCGCAGTTAAGGAGAAAGCACTGCAAACAGAACACTTCTTAGAATGAGTGAGAAGACTCGTCTAGGATGGCAGCTTGCCGGATCCATGGCACACGTGTGAGGAACTCACAAACATAAACCTCTCCAGTGAGCATATTCCAAGCAAATTTAAGAGAGAAAATTACAGAAGTTGCATTATTAAGAAATACTGAAGCTGTAGCCAGGGATTTAGCTCAGTGGTTCAGGCATCTGCCCTGCAAGCGCAAGGTCCCGAGTTTGATCCCAGGTAGCCACATACAACAATGACAGGTGTGGTGACTCACACCCACTAGTGATCAGTACCACATACCACAGTGCCAAGCGTGGTGGTTCACACCTGTAATCCCAGCACTCGAGAGGTAGAGACAGGAGGATTGCTGTGAGTTTGAGGCTTGTCTGGGCTACATAGTAAGTTCAGGGTCAGCACAAACTACAAAGCAAGACTCTGTCTTTAAAAAAAAAGGAAATATTGAGGCTGTTGAGCTCATTCTTTTTTCACTTTGCTTTCTGTCTTGAAGTGAGCTTCCCATAGCACTAGGCACAGCAAGGAAGGCTCCAATCCAGGGGGACGCCTGGGTCTCACTCCACTCTAATACCTGTCACAATACAGTCCCAAAGAAAGCTCAGAGTATTTGTTTACTGAACAAAACTAGAAATACTCACTTTAAAAAATATCTCTCCACCTCTTAGCTCTGCTTAAAAAATATTTCTCATCTACTAATTCTGGTGACTCTTTGGAAAAGGGCAGGGTTGTATTTGATTTTTACTATGATTAGTCGTGGTCACAGAGCTAGAACTCTAACACCACCCTCCACACACCTATAGGGAAAAGGGTTCACTCTAGACCATGGAATGAATACCACCTCCTTTCCCTGCTCGCCACTAAATTCCAAGAGTTCTAGGCTGCGCTCACATTGTTTTTCTCAAATCATCAAGGAAATATGAAAAATATTCCTCAGAAATATGCCACAAAAGATGTGACTCAAAATGACTTTTCTGGAACCTTCCTCTCTCTTAACCTGGATGTTAACCATTAAGGACAGCTGACTTCACAGTATCCAATAAAACTTTGGGAAAATATAACGGATTTTTCTGCAGTATTTCCAGGTGGAGTCTAAAGCCACAGACCCACCAGACACTGTCTTAGTCTTCTATGCTGGCTCCATGCACTGTCCCCCAACAGCAGACATGACCTATTGTGATACTGCCACTGAGGAAACTGAGCCCTGGGCAGTAATTTATGCAACGCATACCTTCTTATATCCCAAGGGAAGAACTGAATTCCTGCTTCCCATGGGAGCTTCGTCAGCCAAAGAGTCCTACTTGCAACAGAAAGATGACAGACATCTCCTTCCCTCCACCTAAGAACCTTCAATCATTCAAGCAAGCCTGAAGATGCTGGAGCACCCCAGAAGACTTGTCGGGGTGGGGGAATGCAAGGAGAGGAAACAAGTGAGTGGGCCAGCGCATCTCTTTCTCTTGTTTGAGCCTTATATGGTACTGTTAAAAAAATTCTACAGATAAGCATCTTAAATCATGGCAAATTACACACTGCATGCTGGTGACTCGGCAGCATGGAAAATTATGAAGCTACGTGATGTCTCATTTGTTGTGCTGAAAACAAATGTAAATAAATTACTGCGAGAATCTCATTTACATTTAGAAATTCATCCTGATGCATGACATGACTACCGATATTTTCAAGAGACTTTGAGAAAAAATGTCACTCATTAAACCCAGATCATCAGGATCATAGTGTGAGCTCGATTTGGAGCACGCTTTTCAGAAGAACAAAAATCTAGTCTTTCCTAACAGGAGAAACATGAACTCCCCCACCCACGATACTCACACGGGGGACAGGAGGCAGCAGTAAGCCAAGGGTTGTTTCTCTCTTCTAATGATCCGTCGCTGTGACCCCAATCAGAGAAAACCCTCCAGAGCCTGCGAGCGAGGGCACCTTGCTGCCCCAGAGTGAGGATGCTTTGTGGTGGTCCAGCCATCCCCTCACCCCATTCTATCCACGGAAGCTCACCAAGGGTTAAAGGCACAGAATGGCATTCGCTGGCTGCTGCAGGGATCAAACTCATGCCCCCCCCCATTTCCACTGTTTGCCAACCGAACTACAAAGCCAGGGTCTCCTCTGGACTAAGACTTGCCACCAATGCCCAGCACAAGATACAACTGACCTAAAAAGACAGATGTAAAACACAGGCAATGGGTGGGATTTCAGCACACACTAAAAGGGCTTCCGGTCTGGGCTGCTGTCAGGCTTGTGGCTATGCTTAATTTATCCTCCCTACCTCTCCCAGGATGCCACTCAAATCACCCAGGGCCAAGGCAATCACTCAGGACGCAGGACAGAAAGTTACAGCATGCTGAGAGCAATGAGGACAACTTAGGAAAGCACATAGCCAGAGTTCTGGGACTCACTGGACACCGGAAGCACAGAATGGCGCTTCCCAGGAGCCCTTGCTGTGAGACGGCGCCTTCTGCCTCCCGCCCCGGAGGCCTTCTGAGGGAGGCCTGGGCCGCGGCCTCCTTCCCTCTGCAGCTGTGACTATGAACTCATTTTCTAGCCCTTCAATTTCCTCCCATCTTTTTTTTTTCCCCTTTCCCCATTCTAAACAGATATCACAAAAAGTTGAGTCTTACTTTCCGCCCCACAAGGGTGAAATACAACCATCTCCTAAATAGGGATATTATGGTCCACTCAGTCTCAGCCACAGCAGAATATTTACATAAGCCTGAAGAGGCCTGAGAGTTTATTGGTTAGGAGAAAAATAAGCAGGCCATGAAATAATTATTTTTCATTGTGTCCTGCCAAAGCCATTCAGCCAAAGGCTAAATTGAGCTGCTATTGTGATTATTTGAACTGTGGAGCCAAAAGTCTTTGCTGCGAAGCAGCCCAGCTGTCCCGAATTTTGTTCTGATGGCTAGTTTTCATTCTGGCTCAGATTCTGCCCAAAAAATAGTCCCCAAAATGGGAGTGTGGAAGAGCTGATTCACTCAGCCCCGTGTCAATGACCGACTTAGGGCCATCCGGAGAACTTGATTATTAACAAACCACTCCCTGAAACTGTTACGACAGGGTCCCCATATGCAAATAGCAGGCCACTCATATGCACAGTGAGGCAGGGAAATTAAAATGAAGACTTCCTGAATTTACTGGCAGTCATTTCTTTAATACTGATCCCTCATTACGGGCGAATGAGCTCTTCCCCACGGGCCTCAGGGCTGCCAGGCCACAGCAACGGTGGTCCACCGCAGCCGACGGGCACTGACCCTGTGCTTATCTAGCACCTCGACAGGTGTGCCCAGTGACTGCAGGATTTCATGACCCACTGACAGGGCCCTGCCGGGGCTTTGGGAAGCAATGCCGTGTGTATTCAGTGGGCTCCTCCAGCCCCCAGAGCAGGACCTGCTCCCTTAGGCACTCGTTCAGGATCTGCAGGAAGGATTGGAGTAGCAGAGGAGGTGGAGATTGCTGGCCCGTGGACACAAGTCCTCAGGATGCCCTGTCTTCCAAACTAAGGTGAGATGGCAGCTAGATGCCAGCCTCACCATAGAGCAGAGAATTAAAAAGACGGCGGAGGTCTAAAATTGCGTTTGAAAAATAAAAGTGGTTTTATAGTTAATGGTCAGATATGACGTATACAGTTTTCAAAAAAATATTGGAGTCGTACATACTCCAGGCCAGGACAGGAGGGTAGTCCTGGTTGTGGGAGCTTCAGACACCAGCACCAGAGGTTAGAATCTCAAGACCTTCACAATCTCCCACCCCCTATCCACTTGGCCACAGCAAACATGAGTGCCTTCCCTTCTCCCACCACCAAGTGGAACTTGATTCTAACTTCTTTATCTCTTTTCTTCCCTTTTTCCTCTCCACCTCCCCTATCCCACATCCACCTTATCCTCTTCCTGCTCCCTCACCGTGCCTGCTGGTGGGTCAACCCACAGCCGCAGGCCACGGGTGCATTTTTTAACCTTCATTTTTTTTTTTGAGTGAAGAAGAGCTATTTTGGACTACATATAAAATATATAGTTAATATATAGGCAATAAAACTTTTCTTGAAATTTAGTTTTGAAAAGAGGGCAAAAAAAAAAAAAGAGCAGGCCATGCTCACTGCGTAAACGCACTCGGATGTCCAGTGCTCACCACCTCCCTGCACCCCCACAGCGGCGTAGACAGGTGGGTGCTGAATTCGCTCCTGTGCACTGTCAAGGGGCTGAAGAGGCAACAAGCAGTGGGATGACATGTTTGACAAGGCCCAGCCAATCAGCAAAACAGAGGGGTGGGGGACATGCTTCTCATTTTCCCTACGAGGAAACTGAGTGAGGAGTGGAGGGTCAGGAAAGTGCCCGAGTCCCCTTGGCCAGTGAGCAGCAGCTCCACACCACAGCCAGGTCCCCCACTGCAGACCCCACCCAGGAGCAGTCCCCTCCCTCACTGTCCTTCTGGGGACCAAGCACCAGACGGCTGAGGGACCCCGAGGGGCCCGGGGCACAGAGCTCCCCTCCCCAGTCCTGGAGTCTGTGGCACCATAGGTTCAAAGAATTAAACATCTCAGGACTAGGAAGCAGCGTCCAAAGAGGGCCTTTGTGTCATGGAAATGAGTCAAGACTGGTTTAGCATGTGTTCCTAGAGCATGACTTTGCCAGTTTTCAGTCATTAAGAATAAAAGCTCAGTAGGGTGACGTCTATTCCAAATAACTGCAGCCAAAAATAAAACTCTTTCAAAAAACTTAAATTCACTCTTGGGCTTTCAGTTCTAACGTCTGGGGTAAATCCATGTGAATTACAGAAAAAGTAAATGCACAAGAAAATTAACTGTTTTGGGTCAAGTACAGTGGAGAAAGTCAAACTGAGTTGGAGTCATTTTCAGATGCTAACACTCTCCCAGGCACCTCCCAAGGCCAATTACCAATAAAACACAGTCACCAGACCTGACCCCTTACCACTGGCCACAACTTCGTGTAAGCGGCCAATGAGGTCCACGCTTACATTTTAGAAACCCAGGACCAGAAGGCAGTAGAAGTCTTGAAAACTTATTGGCCAAATGCTTATCACACCAATAAATCTTCTCACAGGAACACAGCCATGCCCGATGTCCAAGGAAAGCCTGCGCCTAGGATCACTCCTGCCTGCTCATCAGTTATACTGCCATTTCCTTTCCACAGTCCTGCAAGGATATCACAGTTTCTCTCCCATCACTTTTACATATCATTCCTATCTGCAATAAAACATGGCTGGTGATGAGGAAAGAAAAAAAACTAGAGAAGAGCAGTTCTTGCAGAAGAGAGACAGCTAAGCCCTGGGCCCAGCAGAACAGCTAGGTCCTGCTCTTCCTGGGAGGTCAGCCATGGAGCGGCTTCACCACCTACCTTCAGCTTCCCGACCTCTTCTATAGCCCCAGGATCCCGCCCAACTTTCTGCAACTGGAGATTTGATCCAGATCTGACCTGGAGGCAGGAAAAGGGCCTGTCCCGCAGCCTCCATAACAATGCTCCTCCCCAGTGGCTACATTCTTTCCAAGATCATCCCGAAGGCCACCTTGTGAGAGGGATCTTCTCTCCCTCTAAGGCTCCGGAAGGTGCCCGAAAATACTTCCTGTCAATTACATTCGGTAGAGAGCTGGAACCAAATGTAAATGTGCCACACTCATTGGAAGAGCCTTCGCATGACAAGCATTCCAAAGACACCACTCACTGTTGATTATAGAGTCGGTAAACTATCCAGGTGCTCGGGACTTTAGTTCTTCCCAAAAGGTGAGGCCCCAGCACACTGGGCCCTGGACAATCCTACAAGCCCTAGCCTGAGTGCAGCAGACCAGTGCAAAGCTTTTACCTCTGTCCCACACACAGCGCTCCAGGTGGGGTGTCTAACTAGTGTGATTCCTGTGCACCTTTTCTGGCACACCTGCCTGAGGGGTCAGTAACCCCCAAAGTTGCGGTGAATATTAACCATATTAACTTTGCAGGCTGCAACCTATGGTAACTCATAGCACCTTACAGGTAACTTGCTTACAAAAAAACAGGTAACTTGCGGGGCCGGGGAGTTAGCTCAGTGGTTCCGGCGTCTGTCTTGCAAGCGCAAGGACCCGGGTTCGATTCCCCGGTAACCACATACCTATACTGGGTGTGGAGACTCATGCCCAGCAGCAATCAGTACCGCATACCACAGTGCCGGGCGGGGTGGCTCACGCCTGTAATCCCAGCACTCGGGAGGCAGAGGCAGGAGGATTGCTATGATGTGAGTTTGAGGCTGAGCTCAGGGCCAGCCTGAACCACAAAAGTGAGACCCTGTCTCAAAAAACCTTAAAAAAAAAAAAAAAAACAGGTAACTTGCTTACAAAAAACATCCCAAAACAGAGCCCTGCTGCAGAGGACACGTTCCCTCAAAAGAGATGCTCACTCTGCCAGTCACCATCAAGACCTCCGCACCCCAAAACCGAGCCCATATTGGGGGAGAGTTCATGGCTTCATTCAGTGGCCAGACTTCCTTTCTGGCCGAGCTGTGGTACAAATCCAGTAAGATCAGTCAAAACATGCCTCTGCAAAGCAGGAATTTTAAGTGTTCTAAGTAAAGTTCTAGAGATTTTAAGTGTTCTAGGTAGTTCTAGAGATTTTAAGTGTTCTAGGTAAAGTTCTAGGGGTTTTAAGTGTTCTAGGGAAAGATCTAGGGATTTTAAATATTCTAGGCTGGTGGACAAAGGCCATCTGTTCACCCTGGCCCCCAAGCACGCTGTCCCCAAAACCAACTTCCTAATGATCACCCTCATCCTGGAAAACAGTAACTTTTCATGATTGTCAACACCAGGAAAAAAAAAAAAAAAGAATGAATACAGTTTGGACACCCATTCTGTCACTGGTCTTCTGCTCAGGGACAAGTGCTCCTTACACATGACCTGCCCCTAGGCCCCACCTGCTCTCTCTTCACACCATACCCCTTCCTTTCAAGGGCCCTTCAGCCTCTGAGCCGCCCTCACAGAGAGAATGCCACAGACCTCAAAATCGAGTTAAATCTCAGGACCTGGAAACTTAATTCTTCATAAAGCTACACGCTGAATGGCTCCTGCCACTTAGTGACCCAATTATGTTGTCTGGAAATGGAGACAAACAATAAAAGAGCAGAACTTTTAAAACAGGAACTGAAGCTACAGAGAGACGAAAACCACATCATTCCAGTCAAACTGAAGGTTTCACTTCCGGCAATCATCACCTTGCAGAAAAAAGCCATGCCCAGCTATGAAGGCAGGAAGAAAGAGGAAGACAAAGGGAGGGTTGCCAGTTGAGCCTGGGGTTCTGTGAAAGCCACAGGCATCAAAGACAGAACATCTGAGAGTGGTGGTACACACTGGTCATTCCAGCCCTTCAGAGGCTGAGGGAGGAAGATCACAGATTCAAGGTTAGCAGGTGCAACTTAAAATCATCCTGGGGTACACGGTGAGATTCTGTCTCAAATAATAGACCCCCTCCCCCACAAAAAAAAAATCAAGCAAGGGCCAGGGATCTGGCTCAGTGGTTCTAGCACCTGTCTTGCAAGCGCAAGGGCCCAGTTTGATTCCCCGGTAACCACATACCATACTGGGCGTGGAGACTCATGCCCAGCAGCAATCAGTACCACATACCACAGGGCCGGGCGTGGTGGCTCACACCTGTAATCCCAGCACTCGGGAGGCAGAGGCAGGAGGATTGGTGTGATGTCAGTTTCAGGCTGAGCTCAGGGCCAACCTGAACCACAAAGCGAGACCCTGTCTCCAAAAAATAAATAAATAAATAAATAAATAAATAAATAAAATCAAGCAAACAACAACACAGACAAGCTGTGCCCTTTGGGGGCTGGATGAATGCAAGATGCCTTCTGTAGGAAATGTCACTTGCCCCAATCTTTGTGTCAATTTACCCTGGTTCTAATCTTCCTGCCTTTACAGGTTTTCAAGTGCTTTGTTTTCAGGATTAAGAATGAAAACAAACAATAAGCTGGTATTTACCCCCATTTCTAGAAGCTGTAACAAGAATCCTGCAGAGTCAAGTGAAGAACATTCTCTTTGGAGCCCTCACTGAAGTGTCTCCCCCACGCATCTCTTCTCTGAGTGCTCTGTGCCAAACTGGGGACCTAATACCAGGGCCCCGGTTTTCAGCTGTAAGGCACGGATGAGTCTGGCCCTGTCTCCATTACCTTTCGACATGGAAACCAGGACAGGAAAGATCCATGCTGGAAGTAATGGGTACAGACATCATCCCAAGACCACACACTCCAGGAAGGCCCTGTGGTGGACAGAAAGACACCAAGCCTGAGCTACTGGTGGACGTGCCTGCCAGGAACGCACAGAGGAAGGGCTATACTGACTACTACCCAAAGCCAGGAGCGGCCTAAGCCTTGCCTGGCAGCCAACCTCACAAAAGAGCAGAACCTCTTGCCAAAATAACTTTCCTGAGATGCAGGTGGGAGAAACTGAGTTAAACGTTATGTCTTCAGGAACAGTAAAGTTCAAGAGTCCACCATCGCTAAATACAGTGGGTCCTCAAGTTACGACAGGCCTGACAAGCAAACAACTTGGGTTAGGAACGGAATCTTGTTTTAATTTAGAACTAAAGTCCTGAGTTACAACCCAAAGCCAGCCACTTGTATTTTTAGATGGTCTCAGATAAAGATTTATCCTTAAAGAGTCTGGAAGGAGCGTGACAACATCCTCTCCTATGTGGGGTTCACTGAAAAATTCTGAGTAGAGGTCTCTGTAAAGACACAGATCTGCCTGTGTGCAGCAAAGAGATTCTGAAAGCTGTAGAGGAGCCTGAACCTTCGTTGGCCAACTTGAGTTACAACCAGCCCTCTGGAACGAATTAAGTTTGTGAGTCAAAAGTCTGCTGTAAACAAGTAGTTTTTCTGACAAGATCAGACTGAGAAAAAATATTTTTCAACCCTTCAAAGTGTGCAGGAAATGGAGATACACATATGTAGGTGAGGAGTGTGTGCTCGGTCACCTGCCCGATCACAGGCACACAGGGCAGCAATTCTCAAGCAGTTTGCTGACAACTCTGTCGAGCCTCAGGCCTTCCTGCACCCAACAGTTTTCTAGGCTGCACCTTGGCATGAGCGTAAGTGTCACAACCTGTGCAGCTGCTCTCTGCAAAGCAAGGCTGTTGCCAAGAAGAGCATCCCCTATACCTACACGGCCACTCTGGGCCGCCAAAGAACAAACACTTCCTGTCCTGTTCCTCTTCAAATCCACAGTCCTTGTGCATCACAACAGTTCCAAATGTAAGACCAGTCCTCTGCAAAACTCCAAAAGAAAACGAAAAAGGAGACAAAATTAATTCTCACCCTTACCTTTGGCAGTTTTCGAGACCTTTGGCCATGACTTACCTGTATAAATAGAAAGAGCTAATTTGCTATAGGAACGCCCAGGGGCAAACATGTCCTGGGTAATGAAGTGTTCAACTTGTGCATGACTAACCAGCTGGAGGGGCAGTGTAAAGGCGGAGGGCATAAAATAAGAAGAAAAATTGATTAGCAGCCCGTTTGTGAAGGAGTCCAAGAAAAAAGCCTTTTCTTACATGAGCTACCTTAGAAACGGGCTGCAAGGGGAACATGAACTTGAACTTGCCACCAGGAAACTGGGCGGCCGAGGGCGGCTGTCTGTGTCTTTAAAACTCACCAGTCCAGGAGGCTGCAGTGAAGGGAGAAAGGACACCAAGCTGCTTCCAAACTCACTGCCTGACGCAACAGGTCCTGCTGGTTGTCATAAAGTTAATTTTCTAATACATTGCGAAATGCATTCTATAAAGTGGAAAACTATGCCTGGGCTTCAAGTCCATTCAATTTTCTCCCTGGAGCACTCTGCGAGACCACACTTGGCTTTAAGTACCGCCAGACCAATTCATTAAGAAAAAAGGGTCCGGTCTTGAGCCAGAATATTTATACACTTGACTCGGAGACAATCTATTCCGGGGGACAATTTCCCAAGCTGAATGCACTCCAGGCTTTCCTATTCATAACGTCCTGAGCTGGTCTGCGACTCCCTTAAGTGAGGAAAAAAGGATTTAGGTCCAAAAGACAAAAAAGCACACTGTCTGGAAGCAAAGACAGGGCCGACAAAGGAGCCCTAGCAGCAAACGACCTGGACAAACGCAACGGTGCAGAGTCAGTGGGCTGTGCACAACCACGCACATGCACACCACGTGCGTGTCCACCCGCACCCTCATCCACCTCCCCACCCCACCGGTGTCCAAAGCCCAGGACACCCCACCGCTCTCCCCTGCAGTCTGCAGAGTGCCCTTCACCCACCGAGACCTCCCACTCATGCCTTGTGGAGAAGCAGAGACTGACCTATGGCCAAGGTTACGGGAAAAGCCAGCATTTCCCTATGACCTTCAGGCCCAAGGTCATTAGTACCTTGGAGGGTGAAAAGGCTGCTGGCTGGTTAAGATCATCTGCTGTTCATCCAGCTCTGTGACTTCAGACAAACCACTCGGCCTCTCCGATCTGCTTCTCTGTCATTTACAAAGTGAGGAATCACACTAGAGGACACTGCAATTCTGTCGAAGAAAAGGCTCAGCAGGAAGAAACCGAGCCCTGGGGAAGGACGCAACTTTCACCTCATAGGCTAGCTTTTCTTTCTCAGCCAGATTTTTGTAACTAAGTGTCCTAGTTTTGCAGGACCCAGGCGTTTCCTGGAATTAGGGACTTTCTGCTTACAAAACAGCTACGGCCAGGTCAGTTCTGAATAAAACAGACCAGAATGGTCACTTCAGATCTGATCCGCAGCAACACAGAACTACAATGCCCTCTTAGCGAAGGTTCCCAGAGAAAATCCATCTCTCTACTAGAAACAGCAGTTTTTTTTTTTTTTTTTTTTAGGTTT